>BGPR01051380.1:0-10842 GCA_013235015.1 Araneus ventricosus
TTGGACTAGAGTAATTCAGGCCACTGCTTGTGGTCCAATCTGAGGTACTTTTGGACAACAAGTTTCTTAATTTCTCTTTATTGCGTTTTTTTCTTTGGCTTGATCCATTTAAAATTTATGAGGAGTGCTAGTTATTTTGACTGTTTGTGGTCCAAACTGAGGTACTTTTTCACAACAGCAAAAAGAAAATCACATAGCCTTATCTTTATACTATTTTAATAAAATTATCAACGTAAATTGTAGACAAACAATTTTCCTCTCTGAGGATATGATAACATATTTTTCTACTTACTTTCAAATAGCTAAGAAATATTTATTAGGTATTTGTTTAAGGTATCCGACTGGTTTAAAATCGTCGTTTTTGATGAAATTATCAAAAAAATATTTTATGACTTACTTTTGTAGCCTGTTTAACCAGCTTTCTAAAACTGTCTCTACGTGAATTACAAATGGTTCAAACCTGTTTTATTATCGAACTGTAAGCATTATTTTATGTTGCAGGAAAATTTTAAATGCGTTTTCTGAGTAATGATTTTTTTTAGGAAAACTGTCGACCGTAACAATGATTTCTCAAAAAGTAATTCAAGTATTGACATGAAATTTTCTGAGATTGTTTTCTGTAATATGTTTGATGTTTTCCACTAAAAACTAAGGTCAATTTTAAAATCAAGTATTATTTTGAAGTGCTTAAATATAAACGAAAAGCATTTTTTATGAAAAATTACCAGTTTAGTAACTATGTTCAGCTATATCTCAAAACTATTTTGAAGTACAAGAAATATTTTAGAGCGTAACACAGATAACTGTCATAAAAATGTACTCCTACAAGGATTTATGTATATTTAGAATATTATTTTGTCGATGGCTGTTAACGTATGGTAAATATTTTAGTCATTTTTCTTCAAATGTCTCAGTTTTTTAAAAAAAAATATTATTTTGAAAGCCTAATTTTACAATATTTTCATAGTTTTAAAACATATGCAGTTGAAAAATAACATTAAAAAATATATATAAGTCATTTTTCAAAAAAATGTCTCCGAACACAGTCGGATACCTTAACTACTTTATTAAAAATATCTAAATATAAACACTTGTTCTGCAACTGCACCATGGAACGTTTTCTCACATAAATGATTCCACAAATCACATTTACATTGTTACAACCTAAATTGCTTAATTTACAGCCCAAATATGTAATAAAATTGAGGTTACGATAAAGGTCCAATCTTGGAAACCAAATACAACAGACCTCCTCAGTAGCTAGTTCTAGCTGAAATGAAAACGTTAAGCTTGTTAAGCAATTCCGTTTAAAATAATATTCCACTTCCAATTTATGGACTACTTAGTTTGACTACATAATTGAAGATATCTAAATATAAACACCTGTTCTCCAATTGCACCATGGAACGCTTCCTCACATAAATTATTATTATTTACATTGTTGCAACCTAAATTCCCTAATTTACAGCCCAAATATGTAATAAAATTGAGGTAACGATAAAGGTTCAGTCTTGGAAACTTGGAATCTCTAAATAGCCCTCCTCAGTAGCTAGTTCTAACTAAAATCAAAACGTTAAGCTTTTTAAACAATTCCGTTTAAAATAATAATTTTGCTTATTCATCATTTATTTTTTAAATCATAATCAATCTGAGCTTAGTTCCTGGATAAACTGATTGGAATGTCATTTCCACAAGAAACTCGTAGCAAATAGAGACAGAATCAAAGCCCGATGAAAAATTAAAGAGGTTTTGAATTGAGAAGGGGCAATTTTCAATTTATAACTCTAATTTGTAGTTCACAGTTATTCCATTTTTCAAACAAAGAATTCAAAACGCCGTACATGAATTCAACAGAAAAAATGGATTTAAATACAGTAAAACATCTTTTATACGTCTTTCACGGGACTGACATAAAACGACGTATAAATGAAAGACGTATAATCAAAATTTTAATAAACAACTTTGATTATTAGAAAGTTAACGCTACTAATGCAAATTCATTTAAAACTGATATTTTAAAAGTTTTTTTAAAGATAATACTATTATAATACTACATAGTATGGAAATTAAAAATTAAATTTTAAGATTAAACATTTATGAATTTTAGAAAAACTATATTTTTATTGCATATCCTGGTTACTAATTACATGTATCTTATACGATTTATGTGCATACAGATAGGCGTTTAATTAAAAAAATCAACGGGAGGTTGTCTCTGTAAAACGGCTGCTGGGATTGAGGGGCGTAAACTTACTTACTTTACTGAACTGTGACTTTCTGTGACTAAAGTAGCTCTATGTGACTAAAGTAGCTCTATGTAACTATGGTAACTCTATGTGACTAAAGTAGCTCTATATAACTATGGCAACTCTATGTGACTAAAGTAGCTCTATGTGACTAGAGTAGCACTATGTGACTAGAGTAGCGTTATGTGACTAAAGTAGCTCTATGTGACTTAAGTAGCGCTATGTGACTGAAGTAAATCTTTGCAACTCTGATATTATGTGACTGGATTAGCTCTTTGTAACTCTCAATTTATGTGACTGGATTAGCTCTTTGTAACTCTCAATTTATGTGGCTGATTCGTGATTTTGGTTGGGTTTTTTTTTTCGGGAAAAAATGATCGTTTTGAAATGTAATATATTTATTCATGTTATTAATATTGGATACAATTTCTGTTGGTAACAATCTTATGTAAAATCAGACGATGGTACGAGAAATAGGAAACGTAATTCAACAATTCTGGAGTAATATTTCGCGTGAACGTAAGATCGATGAATGATAATGCACTTGGATAGTTTGTAAGAACCATACTGAGATTAAAATGATGTTTAAGAAATTCAAATGACTCCTCGTAAGAAAATTTGGAAAATCCAGTTAATATAACTCTCACAACCGACTTCAGCAAGCGTCTGAGGCCTCCAGACAGGTAGGTATGAGGAAACGAGAGACAATAAGTTGGTCACTGTGTGCGCGAGCATCGGTAGCTGTGACGTCATCAAAATTCATCGTAATTTTCATCAAATTTGCAACTCGACTGTGACTAAACCGTAATTCCAAATTCTAAAATTCTTTTTGCAATCTTCAATGTTTACCTTTCTCTGTTCAAATGAAATTAAAACCAACTCTCTATGTTATTTGGTTGTGGAGCTGTAAGCGTTTAAAAATACCACGAAAAGCGTCATAATTTTTTCCTTTTCCGACACCCCATTAGGCCACTATGGAGGGACGTAAGTTTACGTCAAAATCTTAACCCTCGTCGGACGTGCTGATTGCCTATTAGTATTAAATACAGTATTATGAATCGAATTAAGTTCATGGATCTTTTTCACTATTCTTTTAACAAAAGAAATAAGTTCGAAGTTGTTCAATAAAGTTCATTTCGTGTTTGAAGGAAGGTGGAATATCTTCTTCATCATCTCTTAAATTAACACCAGACAATATGTCTTCTATTAATTCATCATTTGTAAATCATTTCGAATTCATGATATCTTTATCACAGTTCATCGATGTTTTTCACTATTCTTTTATCAAAAGAAATAAGTTCGAAGTTGTTCAATAGAGTTCATTTCGTGTTTGAAGGAAGGTGGAATATCTTCTTCATCATCTCTTAAATTAACACCAGACAATATGTCTTCTATTAATTCATCATTTGTAAATCATTTCGAAGTCATGATATCTTTATCACAGTTCACATAACTAGAAAGGAGGCAATTTTCACAATTTAGAGCGGGAGAAAACGACGTATAAACGAAGCTTTGCGTCGTATAAACGAAGTAGCTTATCATTAAAATGAGTACGAATGAATCGGGACTGTGAGGAAACGACGTATAAATGTAAACGTCGTATAAATGAGAAAAATATAAACCATGCTTTACTGCACTACATTTAATTTAGAATAATAGTAATTTATTACATATTTATATACACATGTATTGAATCAATGGGAAACATAATATTCTGGTTAAAAGGGAGATCCCCCAATAGCATAGTTTTTGAATGAAGTAGTTTAATTTAATTCGAATGAAACAGTCCTACGCTATTTATTTATATTTGATGGTGGTTTAGAGTGTGTCAGCGGTTTCTTACGATTACATAACAAGGAGCCACGAATTTGAGAAGACTAATTAATTTTATTAAAAACATTTAAAACTGATAAATGAACTCAACTCGAATTCATAAAGAAAACCTATAATAATAATATATACATAATCATCATGATAACTCGTCATCATAAGATACCACTCCAATTCTGCTATATATACCTATGAAATAACTAAACATTCCCATCTTTGGAATGACGTCATAACAAATCAAGAATCGAGGTTCAAATCCTCTTCTTCACCAAAAGCAGATAAATTGAACGTTATGCAATTGTGATGAACAGAAATTAAGGTTTCGTCCAACAATATTTTTCTTGTAATTTAATGCGAAATAGTAACTATTATGAAACTGAAAGGAGATTACAAACAGGCTTAAAACTAAAATGAATTCTTTCATCAAACTTTCATACTGCAACTTTAATATTAAAACAGACAAGAGAAATGGGAACTGATGAAATTATGAGATTATTCCGAGTATTATATAAAAGAACTAGCTGAAAACCCGACGTTGCTCGGGATCCATATTTTTTCATATATCGGCCTTTTGTTTTTTTTTCCCTAAAAATATTGTCACCAACTTTCCCCAACAAACTTAAATGTTCTTTGAATCTTTCTTTGTTGAATTAAAACTTTCAAATATAGCCTTTTATCACCTTAAAACAGTATGGTTTGAGTGAAAATGCGAGAAAATTGAAAAAAGAACATTTATTTTAAACAGCATATAGTTAAATAACTAATACAGTTTTACAATGTGCAGATATACTTATACTGTATAACTTAGTTACTGCGAAGCTTCTAAATAAAATGTTTTATAAATCAGACAAAGAAAATCAAAAAATCGCTCCAGAACAATTCTCACTCGAAAGAATTTCGCTGTGGAAGAATGCTCGAACAAAAAGAATACTTTTAACCTCTGTTAAGGAATAAAAACTAAATGCAAATACTCTCTATTCATACTATAGATTAAGTCAAACTGAAACTCACATCGCGTAGTAACTAAACTAACGTCATCGCATATTAAAAGCTACCAAATAAAAACGGAAGTTGAGTGCATGCTACGAAATAACAGCGGAAGTAAGAAGTTTATCTTGACCAAAAAAAGCCATATTTTCTTAGCTTTAACACTGCTAAAAACACGTGAATAAAGGATTTGATGAAACAATATATTAGTTTGAAATTTATTTTATAACAGTTAAGCATTGTTGCAATTTGAGTTTAAAATGAATTTTGAAATGTTAATTACAGTTAAAGAAAAACTGTACAACAATTAAATTGGTATCATTAAGAAGTTAATTTTTTGTTCTTTAAGGTGATGTAAAAATAATTTTCGCCCCATAAGTATTTCAGAAGTTATTGTTGAAAAACTTCTAAAAATAGCTTAATTTTCGTTATTTTATTAAATAAATAAAAATATAATTAGAATTTTAAAATAAACTTTACGGCGTTAGCTCTCTCTTGTGCTAAGCCATCTCTGTGCCAAATTTGGTCGTCGTAAGTCCAACGGTGTGGACGTGCATAAAAAACCAAAAAACGAACAAGCACACCCATAATTTCCTCTTTTATATATATAGATTAAGTATATATATTAAAACACATTTAGAAATCCATTTTTAACCTTTTCTAACAATTAAGTAAAATATCTGAAAGAAATCAAACCATCATGCTGTCTTAAATATATTTTATAAATTTTAACTATAAATTCATAGATTTTTAATTATTAATTTATGTGTTTTTAAATATAAAAGTTCATGTATTTTTAAATATATAAATTTTTAAATTCATACGTTTTAAAATATATAAATTAAAAAAAAATTAAAATAATAAATTTATCTATTTAAAAACTTATAAATTAATAATTAAATATATAAATTCATAAATTTTTAATTATTAATTTACAAGTCTTTATAAATTTTAAAATGTATAAATTTATAAATATTAAAATATATAAATTTATAATATTTAAATCTGTTGTTTACAAATTTTATTTTTTAAATTTATAATTTTTTTATAAATTTTTAATTAAGAAGTTTAAAATAATATGACAATGGAAGATTGGTTTTACATGTACAAAAAGGATCCCCAAAATTTTGCTGATGTAAATTTCTCTTTCACGGTAACCGAAAAATCATGGGAAGTGGGTCACAAAAGTGCGAAGAGATTAAATATATTATCTTTTTCTTTAATCTCTAGGCTTTAGCTGATCATCAGTTTTTTTTTTTTTATCAAAGTCCAACTGCAGAAATGTTTAATAATTGTCTATGAGATTAATCGAAGATCTTTTCTGTTTGCGATGAATATTGAGGCGAGATTCCGATAACCTTTGATCAAATTTGACAGATGTTCTTTCCCCTACACGAGATCACCTCACACCTTTATATTCCCATGTAACAATTTCAGAGCCTTATCTCCAAAAATTTACTATATATAAGTAAGATTTGAATATGTTAATGTCACTGCTGAATATTCGCTGATCTTTATCGTAAGTATCGCCTTTTAGTAGATTCTGCCAATAATTTTAAGCCGTTCTTCTTATAACTGTTCGAAGAATTTCTTTAATAACAGGAAATATGTTAGAAACACCGTATCTGAATTTCTGGTAGAAGTACTGACATAGCATCCCAAAATAAATACGACAAAATATTTTTCTTTTCTCAATATTCTGCAAACGCTTTTCAAATGATGAAAATTTTTAACGACCGACTACCATTTTAGTTCGAAGGGAATTCTCTGAGCAAGCGCGAGATAAGTTGAAGTAATTTCAGCAGAATTACTTTGTCAATAGAAATAATTTTTGTTTACCTGACAGCAAATAACGCATAAGGCTTTTAAAGGATTAAAAATCAGTTTTCCAGTTCGCATGCCGAATATTTAAAGATTTCATGATTTTTGAATTACTTCATACAAACTACACTAATTTTTGTTAATGCATGCTTTATTCATTAATTATCATACAATTGTTTTTGATTTTACAACGAGTGTTTTAGCAAAATCGACAAAGTGGACAGTTTTTAAAGAATTGAATTATTTTTATTCTGAAAACGACAAACTGCAGTTTATTCCTATTCGGAGCAGTTTAAGAAAATTCAGACACTTCTTTCTTAACAATCTTGTCTAAGCAATTTGAACCCCCTCATAGTGATTGTGCCAATTAAATTATATTATATTAGCATATAAATGTTGCAGAAAGTTTCTATAATTATTGTATATTTATAAAAATAATACGATAATACGGTATATGATTTTTTATTCTTTAATTTACGTTCATCAATTATCGGTAATTCTTTCTCGTCATTTTATCTTAGTATGTTTCGGGCCGCGGTGGCCTAGTGGTAAGGTCTCGGCTTTGGGGCCGGATGATTCCAGGTTCGAGACCCGATTCCACTGAAGATCCGCCGTGTATGGGGCCTGTTGCACGTTAAATCATACGTAGTGGTCAAACGTCCTCCCGTTGGTGTGGCGTGGAAGTTTGGAGAGGGGGGTGCCAGCTCAGGTGTCGTCCTCGTCATCTGACCGAGGTTCAAAATTACGAGGTCCGTCCCAAAATAGCCCTCGTGTTGCTTCAAAACGGGACGTTAATATAACTAAACTAAACTTAGTATGTTTCGCATATATTTTTTTTTATCGGTAGCATTCAATTCACAGTGTATAATAAAGACTTTTTTATTGTATTCGATGCACGTATTGTGATGTAGCCTTTTCTATGTAATTTCTTTTTGTTCTGCACTAAATTTTTCAGTGCATGCCCATTCAATTGAGTGGTAATCTTTACGGTTTCGAGTTCGGGGGCATACTGTGGCGAAAAGAAAAAGAGTGTGAAAAAAACTTGCCTTTTTTATAAAGTTCATCATATTATTTTCCTGAATGCGTTTCGAAACTTCTTATATTAAAATTCCATATTTATCAATAAAGCAAATAGAAGCTTTTATATCACTGGCAGAAGACTTTCTTAAATTTTTGAGGGTTGCTTAACATATCGTTCCATATTTCTCCTTTTTTAAAATGTGGAATAAGAATTTGAGTTTAAATTCTTTTCCAAACGCAAGCGTTTGGACATTTTATTGCTTTTGTGGAGATAATTCACTTAAAATTGAACTAACACCTGGTTTATAAGACCGTACTTCCTCATAAAGTTGATCATGTTATTTTACTTAATACGTTCTGAAACTTTTTATATTCAAATTCCAAATTTATCAATAAAGCAAATAGAAGCTTTTATATCACTGGCAGAAGAGTTACTTAAAATTTTGAGGGTTACTTACAGATCGTTACATATTTCTCCTTTTTTCAAATGCGGAATAAGAATTTGAGTTTAAATGCTTTTCCAAATACGAGCGTTTGGACATTTTGTTTATTGCTTTCGTGGAGATAATTCACTTAAAATTGAATTAACACCTGGTTTATAAGCCTGTCCTAAAATATAAAAAAGATAAATATGTAAGTTTATAAGTAAAGCGCTTTCACCTCATTTCATTACCATTTTCGTCGTTAACTTGCCACATGGTTTGCTTTTTACTCTGTTAGTTTATATATAACTATCTATGAGATTACTAAATGGAGATTATATAAAGGACACAATAAAATGTTTCTATCTTTCATGTTCTAGTTTCCCTCCAAAGAAAAAATTGCAATCCTTCTCTTTACCTTTATTAAGATGAACCGCAATTAATGAATTGAAATCTAATTAACTTAAACTCTCCCACTGTATAAATGATAGGCCTGATTTTCAGAATACTTAATATTTTTCATGTTAACTGTTTTCTGCATAACACAATTTATTTAAGCATAAGGAAAAATATTAGTTTTTCTCTTTACTATTATATTAATTTTTTCTTTATAGTTAACTAAGTAGGATGCAATATAATTGATGATTGCTTTATTAATATTTTAAAATTAAAAAAAAGACAAATTGAATCATCTATTACTCTCCTCTTTAAACTCAATGCCATAAAAATTAAAACAATAAAAAGCGAAATTCAAATCATTGCCGTTTTAATGATAACAATTTTATTTCCGCACAATATTTTCCTCTAATTGTAATACATTTAAAAAATGTTTTAAATACATTTCACAACAAAAATTTCCATTGTTGTAGTGATTGCACGCGCATTTTTACGATATTAAATACATTTTTTGTGAGTACGTTACCGTTGCCATTTGATTAAAAGTAAATTTCTAAAAATAATAAAAATATAGACGAAGCAAGTTTAAAATATCATGCTAAATGTTCCAGAATAAAGATTCGAATCATCTTTAAATTTTTTATGCATAAGTTCAATCTCGGAGTTTTTAAATATTTATTTCCCTGCCACAGAACTTCAGCATGGCAGTTTATAAGAGAACAATAGATTTTAGTATTTTTTTCTTAAAAAATGTATTAAATTATCCAATATTTTCCAAAACATAGATAAAAAACCCCAAGTATTAGATTAAAATTTTTAAATCTGTAAAGATTCATAAAGGCTCAGAGTTTTCAGCTTGGAAAGTATGCTTTAAAATAATAAAGATTATAATAAATTATTATTAATAAAGAAGATAAATAATAAAGAAAAAACAATTATACTATTACTATTTCTTTTACTATCCATGCTGTCTGTAATTCTTATATTCCATTCCGAAGTTCTTTTCACTGCTTTTTCAAGTTTAAAAATTCATTTTCCTCACTAAATAACCCTTAACTACTCACGCTGATTCACGCAGTAAAATTTCCCGCGCGGTGTGCTTTGTACACCATATAATTCTAAACTTCTATGTAAAAAAGATTAATATTTTATAAGATGAGTTTTGAGTCGAATGCAATAATCATGTGTTACAACAAATAAAAAACCCTTAAAATAGTCGTTTATGACAATATTACACAATAATATAAATTTGATAGGTGCATATTGAAGATTTGCAGATTTATAAATTTATATACAATTATAAAATAACGCAAGTAAGAGGCAATAGAAATCCCTATTAGCACAAGATATTGTACGATATCCTCACGATGTTATTCGGTATTCTGAATACCGCACAATATCGTGAGTATATCGTAGAAATATCGTACAGGATCTTTTTTTTTGTGCTAATAGGGATATTTTAGTTAGAAAATGAACAAGTTTAATCCTTCATTAAAATAAAAAAAAATGACGGGGGCTGTCTTTTCAAACAGCCGCTGATGTTAAAGGCGTAGGACTACTTTTCTCGCGTGACTCTTTTCCGATTTTCAAATTTTTTTTGTAACTTCTGTTGTTACTCTTTATCTCTAAAATAAGACATTAGTTATGTTTTTAACATATATAATTACCGAGATATAGAGGATCGCGTCACCAATTCAAGCGTATTTTTGACCAACTTCGCGATTCAGTAGTCGCTGAACTACAATTCCGATTTTCAATTTTGTTTTTTAACTTCTGTTGTTACCCTTTATCTCTAAAATAAGAGACATTTACATTCTTAACATATGCAGTTGCCGAGATATAGAAGATCTCCCATACCACGTTTTTGGTGGCGTTTTGGTGTGCGAATCAAATTCCTTCCTGAGACCCCAATGGGAGGAACGTAGCGTTAAAATCCAGTTAGAGCTAAAATAATACTTATTCAGTGTCAATTTATTCATTATTTCGAGCGGCTTAACGATACAAAAACTTCGCTCAAGCTCTTAGGTTCAAATCAATGAAAACAAAACTCTTCCTACATCTCTCAGCTTGAGTCAAATGAATGAAAACAAAAACCTTCCTACATCACTCAGCATGAGTCA
>BGPR01051381.1:0-10842 GCA_013235015.1 Araneus ventricosus
AGGAGGGAGAGGGATGCAAAATGACATGTCAGATTACAGTACATACAGGTGATGAAACTTAATCTTTATGGCCGGAAAGCTCTGAATCTTTGGCATGTTATTCGAGATATTCATGAAGACAAATGGGTAGGAAATGTGTGTGTGTGAAATCCAAAACTGAATACAGAAATAATTGAAATAAAAAAAATTCAGATATAATGAAGTAGAAAACATTTTAGAAGAAGAAGGTAAAAACAAGCACATAACATAATTTTCCATTGTTTACAATTTACCTTCAGGATAATTTTCTACATGATCACATCAGCGTGCCCATGATCTACATCTAAAGTTGGGAAAGTAAATTTTCCGGAAGCTAAAAGCTTTAAAAAAATAAAATCTTGTCAATCTCCTTTAATATGAAGTTATTAATAATAATTTAAAACGAGACAATTTTGGGACATTTAATACATCCTAGAGACTTGTTCAATCCAGGCAAAGAGCTGAAACCAGAACTGTCCTGTCTCCTTCAAGACACCTAGTTCCTTTAATAGGTAGCTGCTCAAGGTAAAGTAAAAAATTCAGCTAAAACCCCATACCAGTCTGAATGAGCTGTTAATCTATCCTTCGAACCCTAAAAAAAAATAAAGGCAATAAGAGTCACGAGGGACACACGCCCTTTGAAGAAATTTGATTTTAATAAATTTATTCGAGTTCATTAAAAATAAAAGAAAAATATAAATAAATGTATTGAAAAATAAGTTGTACTGCAAATATTTTTGTTTAACATTTTTATTTAATTTTTGTGTAGTTATAAAGAAAAAATTTGTTTATTTACAAGAACGATTTTAAAGAATTTTGGATCTCCACTTTACAGTGGCTAAGTTTGTTTTTCGCTGGCTCTCATTACCACTTAAAATGTTGCATAAATACTAAAGTAAGTCTAGTTTATAGTGCTGATGTGGTTAGCGACATCCTCAAACTATAAAGTTATAAATATATCTTTATGCAAAATCCACACTATTTTTTATCAATCTCATGAAAATTTATTACGCTTAGTAAGCTTTTCTACTAATCAAGAAACAGTCTTAGTTTTTCCAGATCTGTGGTGTGTCCGGTGTCAACATACTTTTACCAAAGCATCACTTCACTTTGGCGTCACAGCACAAGTTCTTTTTTTTTGCAGCATTTAAGTAGGAAATCACTTTGTATCTGTGTGACGTATCTGTGCATTTTTTTCTCTGGTATTTTTTATTCTTCCTAGAAATAAGCAAGCTTCCTTATAAATGAATATGATTAAATATTGTATTTACTGGCCTTTGATTCTTATGTTTTATAAAACTGAACATTTTATATAAAAAAACTACTTATCGTATGCATAGTTCGCAAACATATTATGTAGACAGAAATTAGTATTTGTTGGTAACAGCCTTAACCGATTATTTCCTTCATTTTTGTGATTTAATTTAATTTAGATATTATTTCTACTACAAATTGATATGAGATAAATCATATTAATCATCAATTATCTTAATAACAAATGCAACTTATTAAAATCAATAAGAAATTATAAATTAATTTAAAAGGGTGATATTAATTTTTAATTAGTAATTGTAAATTACATTTTACCCTCTGATTAATAAAAAGTTAGAACACTAAATAAGTTTAGCTAAAATTGTTAAAATTTCCACACATATTTGCATAAACAGATGATTTTAAAAAAATCTACTATCAAAATAGCGTTTTCTTCTAAACGAAAAATGCCATCTGCAATATGTTATAAAAATTTGCTAAACTACCTTCTTTACGTATTTCAGTAATAAAGAAATAATAACAATTCTAATTAAAATAATTATAATTTTATTCCCTTAACCTCAAGATTAAATATCAAAAATCTTTTCATTAGTTGAATCTCGATAAGATGTGAGGTTAAGGAAATAAAACATTGGTAAAAGAGAATTTGAGCCTGGACATTTTTCAAAATAGTCAAGAATTTTTGTTACTACAAGTTAAGATGAATCAACGAAATAGAAACGCATTTAGAAATTACTAAAAATATTCTTCCGTGTGAGTATTAAAGTCCATCGAAAATATATCGTTGTTTCTTTTGATTTTGGACACTAGAATTATTTAAAATTTATCTAATAATAAATTAGGTTTGGAAATATAAAAAGAGTAAAAATGAATAAGAAGCTGAATATATATTATAAAGATAGAATAGTTCTCCAAAATTCAAATTCTCGAAACATTAGTCTTATAGCAACCAAGCGAAAGAAAGACTCAAAGGCTTGGAATCCAGGCCAGAACCTGGCAGTGGAGGGCTCATACAAGGCACTCGATCGACCTCGCCATTCAAGCACGTATTGGGGAAGGCATTTTAAATGGCATTTATAATTTTGCTCAAAATTTAAAAGCATTTGATTCAAACTAGCAGAATTCACTAAAAAATTACATTTCATCAATGTAGTTTATAAACAGATTTTAACAGCAGTAGATCTTTTGATAAGTGCAAGAGTGTTTAATATTCCTTGATGATGATTAAAATATTTTGCTATGAGCTCCATACAGTTGCACTCAAGATTGTAAACTTGATATTTAATTAGAAAGGAAATCTAGCAAATTTCATTACTGAACGCTTCAGTAAATGTATTGTTTCCATCAAATTAAATGACATTCATGTGGAAGGTCCTAATCCAGTAAGTAGAAATCAAAAGCGTCAAAAACTTACTGAAGATTCTTGCACGTTCCATTAATTACTACGAATTTTAAATAATTTCATAGCAAATGTTAATTAAAATTATAATTAGATAATTATAATTAATTATTAAAATTATAATCAATAATTCATTATCTAATTAAAATTATTATGTTATTAATTATGATTCATCCAGTATTATTAAAATATGTTGTTCAATAATAAAGAGTATTAAAGTAATTATGGGCATTTATAAACCAATTTTCGGAGTCGGAACGAATCCGGGATCTGATCCGTAGATCCTGATTCCACAGAAAGGAACGAATCTTCGACCCATCACCTTCTGCACAGCGATAAACTTTATGATTTATCTATTCTGCCAACCATTATACTACTCTGTTAATTTTGTATTAAGTGTGATATTGAAATTGCACATATTATTACGAAATACTTGTTTATGATTTTATCCGATGTTTTGACGAAAAAAATCTACGGCGCGGCAGAACTGCTCTCTTTTCTTATGTTTTTTTTTACTTCTAGCCATACCTCGAATTCATACAGATACGATTAGATAATCATATATTTTAGCACTTTAAATTTTCAACTCATTTCTTATTCAAAAGTAGGATATTAGAAAGTAAAACTTTAACTTTAATTTCTTTTGCAAGTACCTATAATCCCAAATTTAGCTTGATAGCTTTGGTGCAGTGTTTATGGAGAAAGGAAATATCTTGGAGTCTCTTTCTTCGACTGCATTTTTTCAAACTAAACGTAAATGTATTATCCCTCAAATTCTTAGTTGCATTTTCCATTACGAGCAGGAAAAATTAGTATTTTTCTCCCAAAATGAGAGAAGCAGATATAAAAGTCTAATTAGATATGAAAACAGATGTTTTCAAATATCTTCTCAGCTTTCTCTCATTCGGTTACAACTAGTTCAGCAATCAATCTCAGCTTAATAGTGAATAGAATTTAACTGATGCATTACAACGAACTAATTGAATTCTATATCTATTTATATAAATAATTTATTTCAAATAAATCCCTTTAATGAAACTGTGTTAATCTATAAAACTTGTTTGTAATTTATATTTTGTAGAAAACCCTTTCTCATTTAGAGTTATGAAATTTTGTATAATTCATCTTGGAAGACAAATATATTAATTATCTTTAAGAAACTTCTTTTAAATTTTTTTAGAAATCAAAAAATAAATTATCTAAAATTTTCTTTCAATGCTCAATGCGTTATAAATTTTTTCACTTAATTTTACATTACTATCTCTTAAAAAAAATCGACGATGTGAATTATTTTATTGTTTCATTTGAAAGTTGATTTTTAAGAAATACATTCATCATGAGTTTTCATTAAAATTTCGTTTATCTAAACTGCAATTGACTAACAGAATGAAGTCGGAACCTAAAATTGAGGTGCAGATTTATTTTAAGGCGTAGCAGGAATCCTTAATATGAAATTTATAAATTTGTTCGAAAATTCAAAATATGATTTTGCTGATCAAAGACTGATCTGAAAAAAATATCACTTCGATAAATAGATGTTTTAAGCATATTTTTTACATCTACCTTAAATACTTTCCTTTCTGAAACCAGTAACTGCTTTATTTAACACATATTTTAAAGCAATTTTATTCACATCTTAGCATATATTTCATTTACATTTAACATAAGTAGTAATATGCATTGAAGAACTTCAAAATTCATTTCAAAATTTTAATCATATTTTGCTGATCAAAGACTCCAGCAATATTCTCCGACAAATTCTAGAAAGATAAGTGTGTATAAAGGGTGTCCATTAAGGTCCTTCTGCCCCACATTAACTTGAGAATGGCGACAACTATTGCCACAAAGTTGGTGTCTAGGTATAGTAAAGTGACGGTGAGATCAGTTACAGCGCCACCTGACGGCAAACAACAGAGTTAGCGTTGCTATCTCGAAAACGATACAAGATACGGGAATAAAGTCATTACAGAATTGTAGAACGTCTTCGATTTAATACAAAAAGATACTTGAGTTCGAAAATGCTAAGAACAAAACATGTAAAACGCGCATTTGTTTGGTTGCGATTACGACGCCAGAAAAGCATTAGAAAGAAATCAGAACAATTAGGTATCAGCAGATATTTTTATTTTCTATGCTCGAAATGCTCTCCCTCAGCTACAATGCACATCTGGAATCTTTTTTGGATTTCTTGCTGCACATTTTGTAGCACATCAGGTGAGACACTGGCACAAGCATCAGTAATGCGTCGTTTAAGGTCCTGCAATGTTGGCGGAGGGGTCGCATACACCTTCTGTTCGAGTTATTCCCTCAGAGAAAAGTATAATGGGGTCATTTATTGCCCGAAAAATAACTTCTCCTTTTCTCCATATCTTGTGGCGTCACAATTTCGGAAAATGCGAACAAACAAATGTTCATTTTAAGTGTTCTGTTTTTCGTATTAATGTGCACAAGGTGTCTTTTCTTACTAAGTCGAAGACGCTCTACAATTTTGTATAATTGACGTTTTAACCGCTATCTTGTACCGTTTCCGAGGTAAGAACGCTAACTCAGTTGCTTGCCGTCAGGTGGTGCTGTAACCGATCTCACCGTGTAGTGCATAATCATTTTACTATACCTAGACACCAAGTTTGTGGCAATACTTGTCGCCGTTCTCAAGTTAATGTGGGGTAGAAGCACTTTAGTGGACACCCTGTATGTGTGTGGGAAGGGAGATGGACTGTGTTTAGTGTGTAGCTGAAATTCACTTCATTTTTTTGTTTCTTACTCAAGGAATTATAAGAAAGATGATTATCCATTCTATTAGAACAACGACTTTCTTGAATATAGGCAATTTGTTTCAATTATGAAGGTGTTGAAAATTATCGAAATATCAAGGAGTACCTGAGAATATGTACCATATAATTGTAAATATATCAAGGCAGTTCCTTGGAAACTAACTTTATCAGATGTTTTTGATGAATGCGAGAATGAAACAAAATTACTTTCAATATTCCTGAAGCATGAATAGCTAGTTAATCGCCGAATTAACTCGTCCTAATTAGATACGAGTGTTTCTAAAACTGGCTTCAAAAATGTAAATACTTTCTTCTTATGCCTGTGTCATAATGTTTTAAATCTTTGATTGAATGGGTGCATCATCAAATTACTAACATGCTCAAGTAATAATATTTCGCGCAATAATTGTTTTCTTTCAACTAAATACGTAAACACGTATTTTAAACTCGTTTTATCGATGAAATCTACTTTATTCTTCGAACTGTTTGGACTTAATGTAAAACCTATTTAAAATAGTAATCATTATGGCAACATATTCAAGATAACAACGGTAAAGATATGAAAGAATATCTATACAGCTACAGATAGTCATTAAAAAATTTAAAGAATAATCCGGAAAACATTTATTCCGATTTCTCCTTTTTCAATAAGTAATCACAAATATTTTTTAGTAAATTAAATGGCATGTAAAAGATTTAAAAGAATGAAATTATATTAATGTATTAAATTAAAATTAATAAATAAGTGAATAATCAAAAGAATCACTTCTTTGCAATTGATAAAAGTTACATATTGTATTAAACTCGCTATTCAGACGCATTCGGTAAAGGACAAACACCTGGAATTTTTGTTCAGTCTTTATAACTTGACTTAATTTATATTTGAAAAGATGCAATTTTGTAACCAATTTTGAACTCACGCCTAGCGTTTTGAAATTTTGTATAGGGGAGAGAGGGTAAAACCGGGTACCTTTGATTCTAACGCTTTTATTTTTTCCATCTAGCAGACAGCTACTGAATTGAACTCTACTAGTCAAGAACAGTCATAGTGGCGTCTTGTAGCTGTTGAATTCACTGCATCAATGAAGATTTATTTGTTTTAAGACGTCAGCTCTCTAATGTTCGTTTGATTTTAAACTATCTTTACTTAAAAATCATTACACTTTTAAAAACCATTTTTAATCCAGCTTATTATACGTTTGCTAAGGAGTCATACCCTATCAAACAATAAGGATTGACTCCAATAATTGCGAGGTTCTATTTCGTTTTTTATAACGTATGAACTCAGGGTAAAACCGGGTACTCCAAGTGGCATAAGACCGGGATAGTCACTATTGATGATTCCTCCGATGAAGACGATAAAAACACATCAGACGTTGATTGTTTATATTTTAATGATATATTTTCTAATTTAAATAAAGAAGAAGGGTTAATTCAATGTAAAAATTGTCTTCGGTGTGTCCCTGAAAGCTGCAGTGGCGCGGAGGAAGAAGACAACTACCTTACATGCCAATTTTGTAACTAATATTCTTATATTGTCATATAAAATAAAAATTATTACAACTTTTGCACTGAAAATCGAGTTTTTCTAACTTCCCATAACGTTAACATGTGTACCCGGTTTTACCCCACTAGTGGGGTAAAACCGGTTAGTTTGACTTTTTTTTATAAAAAAATCATTTATGAAATAAATAATGAAACTATGACTTTTCTGGAAAGATATATTATACTCCGATAAACAATAATTATTTTAACAAAATTTGAGAGCTCTATGTCGAATATTTTAGCTCCAGCAGGTCAACCTTAGCTACCCGGTTTTACCCCACTTTTCCCTACTTGTGTGCTGCCTGTTTCTATATATTATCTTAATATCTACCGATTTCAATTATCAGTCAATCGACAAATGAAATCAAATTTTGATTCCATTCGAGTGGCGCCACCTAGTAGTGAATTATAGTAAGAAATTGATTTGAAAATTTTATCATTGAAAATTTGAAGATGAGAATAAAATAAATATGAAGACGACCACTTATGCAAATGCTGTTCACATGTAATTATAAAGGCTAAATTTCTAAATCAAATGAAACACTCTTCTTAATTCTCTATAAATGTTATTTATAGATTGTGAGCAATGATACGCTTTTGGATATATTTTTTACGGGTGTACATACTACATATTTGCATTCCTCAGACAACATTTATAATTATTAATTTATTTATTTTTCTCTTTCAAAGAAAATGTTTTGACAAAAAAATTATACCCAAATGCAGATAAATTTGTTTGTAGAGTAAGTTTAAGTTATTCCTCCTAAATCAAATATATACCACATACAGGCTTTTAATATATTCAGTGCTTGAATTAGATCCATTTTGTTACAACGTCTGTTGCAAAATGTCTTACACGGCATTATTTCAATGCATACATCCAATTTATGAATTTGACCTTGCTTAAATTTTTGAAGGGTTGGCCTATTCTATAATAAAGTTTTAAAAAACTGCGAAGTTATAACTAATTGGGAGAAATCCAGGAATGTGAATTAGTAAACTGAGCTTTCTCTTGTTTGTCAAATGTTTCATTTACAAACTTCAAACGAAAATGGAAACTCGTATGAATTAATTCATTTTCATAAGCATTTATTTCACTTGAATTATTTAATGTTAGTAAAGATGGAAGAGAAGCTTAAATTTGCAAGAGTTTTGAAATTTTGTACACTTATTTATCTTCGTTGACAAGTACATTATTTTAATATTTTCAGAATTTAATTAACTATTAATCGATTAATTCAAATAAATTTTGATTTCGTACCAGTGGCGCCACCTGGTGATTTTAGGAAAAATGATTTCAAGATTCCTTAACATTTATAATAATGAATTATAAATTAAAGACTAAAATATAGAAAATAATTAAAATTAAAAAAGGTACTAATTAGTGCACTAGTAAAAGTATGCTTTTAAAAATTGCACAAAGATATAAAACCGAATTAAGAGAAGTTTTACTTGTGAAAGAGTTGAAAATACAAAAATAATAACAAACAACGATGAGGAAGGGGAATCTGGTGAATGACGTCAACAGAGGCCATTCAGCAGATTCAAAACCAGAATAGGTTTGCTGTAGAGGAAAAAGATTTTAAGGTCTAAATTTAATAAGAGTTTGCCTCTGAACCCACTCCGGAATAAATTGGAAAGAAAAACGTTTATCCACAAGGAAGAAATTCAAAACAGTCTTTTAAGCAAAGTCTGAAAAAAAGGGCTTAAAATCTCTTACCTCTTTACTTAAGATGTGGAATGGAAGAAAAGAAAGCGTTACAAAAGTCAACTTTGTATATAGGTGTGCGTACCTATCTCCATCTAGTGAGGGATACACTAACTAAAAATTTAATAATTTTTGTGTTGATTTTTCATAAAAAATCTTTTGTAGTTTTTATTTTGTTTTTTAGTATTTTTTTAAAAATTTAAATGTTTTCATGCATTTTTATAATTTTTAGTTATTATTTTATTATTTTTATAAATTCAGAAAAATTTGCAGGGGAGCCTTTACAAAAATGTCAGAAGGTGTGAGTTTTAAACCATTTCCAGTGCAATGGAGAAATTGAAAAGTAAAAATTAATTAAATAAAACCTGAGAGATTAAAAAATACTTTAATTCTTAATAAGACCTTAAAGTCTTTTTCCTCTACAGAAAACCTATTCTTGTTTTGAATCTGCATGGATGAATAGCCTCTGATGACGTCATCCACCAGATTCTTATTCCTCATCCTTGATTGTTATTATTTTTGTATTTTTAACTCTTTCACAATTAAAACTTCCCTTAATTCGTATTTATACCTTTGTACTTCGCAATTTTTCCTGGATGATGCAGCACCATTTAAATTGCTTCAATTATTGTTTATTTTGTCTTTTTAGATATTCAATCCTCTTAAAAACTGTACATATTAAACTTATATTATAATTAAACGCGGAGAAAATACTTAACTTCCTCAAAGATTTTAAGCTTTTATCGTGAAAGTGACTGACTGTTACACCAGTAATCCTACGTTGACTTTTTCCATCACCTCTTTTAATACCCCTTCAATTAAAGGAGAAAGAAGTAATGCGGCCCTTCTTCGAAAAAAAAAAGCTTTAAAATTAAATTTGGTTTCTCTTCTAATCAAGTGAGTAGAGCTTTGAGAGTTTGTATAGGATTAATGGTCTCAGAATATCTCATTAATAACGAAGCTTGAAAAAAAATTCCTGGATTAATCGGCTTCTTCGTTAAATGACCTGTCACTCGTAATCGGGGATTGGGTGCTGCGAAAACATCTGCAGTCGGCGTGCGAGTCAGGTTGTCGATAGTTATTTTTAGGACAAAGAGAAAAAAGCTGGTGATTGAGATGCAACAGAAAGAAAAAAGTGACGGACGGCTGTCAATTTCAAACAGCCGCTGACGTTAAAGGCGTAGGACTACTACGCCTTGTTACTTGTCACCCTTTATCTCTAAAATAAGACATTAGTTACGTTTTTAACATATGTAGTTACCGATATATAGAGGATCGCGTCACCAATTTATGCGTATTTTTGCCCAACTTTGAGACTCAGTATTCGCTGAACTACAATTCCGTTTTTAAATTTTTTTGTAACTTCTGTTCTTACCTTTATCTCTAAAATAAGACATTAGTTATGTTTTTAACACATGCAGTTACCGAGATATAGAGGATCTCCCATACAACGTTTTTTGTGGAGTTTTGGCGTGTGAATCAAATTCCTTCCCGAGACCCGAATGGGAGGAACGTAGTCCTACGTTAAAAAGAATGCAAAGGAAACTTTCCTTTTGGTTCAGGTTTCTTATATAAATGCATTAGAGTTTCCTAAAAAATTTTATGTTCATTAATAAAATGTTAATGTTTGTTGCATTAAATATTACTTTACCAGGTTACAGCAACAATTGTTTTCAGTTACGTTGTCAAATATTTCTGCATTTTGGCTTGAATTTGTTGACAAAACATTTTCTGTAGAACTGTAAAAAAATGCCTATGAATGGAAAACACATAGCATGTTACAAAGCTTACTCAGACGTATGCAGAGGACTGTTCTGATGCTCTATTTCCTTGGGATATAAGTTATAAGGGATATGGAAAAAAAGAAATTTGCAATAAAATAATAATGGCTCAAATTTTGAAAGCCAAAAAGCGCTTTTCTTTCAAACTCTGCGAAAGTACAGTTTACCTAAAAGCGCTTTTCTTTCAAACTCTGCGAAAGTACAGTTTACCTAAAAGCGCTTTTCTTTCAAACTCTGCGAAAGTACAGTTTACCTAAAAGCGCTTTTCTTTCAAACTCTGCGAAAGTACAGTTTACCTAAAAGCGCTTTTCTTTCAAACTCTGCGAAAGTACAGTTTACCTAAAA
>BGPR01051382.1:0-10842 GCA_013235015.1 Araneus ventricosus
TTTTTCTTTCCACAATATAGATTTAAAGAATTTCTTATAATCCTAATCTAGACTGTTTTCTGTCAGAATTTCATCAATTCAATTTGTTTAGTACCGTATCTACTCATCTTTAACATATTTCTTCATTATCGATAATGGTTCAAATGTTAGCTTGTTAATAGAAGTGCAACTTAATTCTTTTACAAAATGCTCCGAAAACTATAACATATCATTTGTGGTAGATACAATTGATAAAATTTAACAAAAAAATATATTCAAAATTAAATATTAATTAAAATTAAACTTAATCAAAACTCTTTTATATTATACAAAATGACGCATATGCAGCAACTTCTGATAAAATACAAAAACAAATAATAGAAAAACAAAATTAAGTTAAAAAAGAAAAAATATATAGGAGAAACAGAAGAAGTAAAAAATCATGAAAATGATCACAATACACCTTTTTGAGCGCCCAACGCAGCAGCATCAAGTGATTGCATCAGCAAAATTTTCCTAAAATTAACCAACAAATCACTAAAGTACTAAACAAAAAAATTCTCTAATAATTAAAATGATTAAAAACACATAAAAGAAAAAATAGAAAGTGAAAAATACAATCAGAATGGAATAAATTTAAGAGAACTAGAATGGCGAATTTCTTCAGCAAGCCACTCGCCATCGGAGTTCTAATATGGACAATTTTCTCTAGAAGGAATGACCAATAGTCGAAATTTATTCCTTCTCTGGGACGGATTCATTGCCACAGAAGGAATAAATTAATAAAGGCGCGCAAAAAGGTGTATTGTGATCATTTTCATTATTGTTTACTACTTTTGTTTCTCATATATATTTTTCTTTTTTCAATTTAATTTTTTTTTGTTTTTCTATTATTTATATATCATTTGTAGTTTTTATTTTCTAAATCAAAACATTTCTGTTCAACCTATATACACTCAAAGAGGGAGTGTGCTTTTATTAAACACTTTAATTTAACCTGGTTTGTTTCAAGCTTGTAAAGATGGGATTTTGCAATCTATTTTTAACAAACTTTCTGGTGTGTTAGAGGGCTGAAGTCTTCCATAAATCTATTTGACCTGTATCACTTAATAATGAATAGTTTCCGTTGAAAATCCAAACAAAAAAGTTTTCACTTTAGTTTTCGATTATATTATCTTTTGCTTCTTTGAATCACATAAATATTTAAAAATTATCTAAAATTTTGATGCAAAAGCTTATTTAAATGTACTTTCCCTTATGAAGTGACAGGGCCTCGAGTTCGGAGCTGGAGAGACCCATGCTCGAAACCCGATTCCACTGACGATCCGTCGTGTATTGGGCCTGTTGCGCGTCAAATCATACGTAGGGATACAAACATCCTGCTGTTGGTGTAGTGCGGAAGTTTGGAGAGGGGATGACAGCTCAGGCGTCACCATCGTCATCTGACTGCGGTTCAAGACTACGAGGTCTGTCCCAAAATATACCTCGTGTTGCTTCAAAATAGGGCCGTTAATAAAACTAAACTAAGCCTTATTAAGAAAGTTTTAAGTGAAAATTCAGCATTAACATTTCCGCATTCAATCCCGTCAATGGATTTTACTTTACTTTATACAACATTGCGTAGTTCTCACAATAAAACTTTCGTCATCCATACAGAGTCACAAAAACAATATCGATGTATAATCTCTATGATGACTTGTTTACATTCTAGATTCATATTTCTTTCTTATAAGTACCATCATAATTTCAAAATATCTTTCCGAAAATAAAATAAAAATTATCATTTCACTCCAAATCGAAGAAAAGGTAGAATAAAGAGGAGAGGAAAAAAATTTGAATCAAGAAAGGATTATAACTGAACCTCAAAATTCTCTAGACCATATTCGAAATAATTCCAAATCACTGACTCGGAATGGAACCTAATGATTGTTTCAAAATGCCGAGACTAACACTTTTGGAAGAATTTTCTCCGAAAAGGGGTGATTGGCAATGAGAAAAAAATGAGTTAATGAGCAAGAACGAAAAAACAGCGTGAGAAAGATGAGATGAAAGCGGAGTTCTTTGTTAGGTAAAACTAAATAAAATGTAAAATCTCCCCCTCCATTTTTACCTTTCCCCCTATTTTGGCGAAATCAACTCCGTCTGTCACGTGCGCAAAAGCGCGGAGGGTTTCGGAATCCGAAAACATACTAATGAACTCTCCAGGAAGATTTGGTATTCTGCTTGTTTACGTTTAATAATAGGAGGCTACCGCCATCCGTAAACAAAAATTGTATTTTAATGGACCCCGGAAATTCACATTTTCCCCCACTTATAACGCTGGATAAAGAAGTCATTTGTCTTCATTTTCGCAGGATTAAAAAGCCATCACTCAAATGCAGTAAGTGGCTCACTAGTTAACTTATTAAGTTAAGTTATTTCACACTATTTATTTTGTAGTAAAATAAAAGCAGAGAGAAGAGGTAAAATCACTTAAACCAACACAGAGCTATTACTATTTACCATCAAACTTTCCATGTTAGTTTATTCGTACCCCTTTCTATGCATCTTAAAATTTCAAGTAATATAAAAATTGCTTTTATTAACATATATAAAGGAAACTAAAGTCCCTTACCACCCTTTTAACTACCGAATGGCTGCAGCTATCTTCATAAGAGTGGTGTCTACGCATGGTAAAGTTACTATGCGCTACTGGATGAAACCACGTACAGCGCCACCTGGTGGAAAACGGTGGAGTTAGCGTTGCTATCTCTAAAACGGTACGAGACAGACGAACAAAATGAATTACAAAGTTGTAGAGCATCATCGATTTAGTACAAATTGGCATTGCAAGTGGTTTCAGAGAGTAGCGCATATCTCCTTTACCATACCTAGACACCACTCTTATAAGGATAGCTGCAGCCATTCGGTAGTTATAAATGGTGGTAAGGGACTTTAGTGGGCACCCTATATGCAATATATTATTTTTAAGGGATTAGGTTTAAGTGAATGTTGTTTTGTATTAGCGCGAGGTATACATTTATATTTTGTATCAATATTTTGTCTTTTCTTCGATGCATTCTTCGGATTTAAATTATAATTTCCACTTACTAAGAAAAATTTTATCAGCATCTCACGCTTTAACGGTTTTTCTTTGACTTCCAGATTCTTTTAATCAAAAATCCAAAAACATGGAGGTGAAAGATAAAACATCCGGAGGAAAAGTATTTTACTTTTTAGAACACTAATAATAGCGAGTTTAAAAAGAGAAAAAAATCCTTTTTAATTTTTATTAATTGATATTACTATAGAAGAAATTTCTGCCTTTAGTCAGAGTTGGCATTTTATGAACAGAGATAAAATCTTCAAAAATATTACAATGATATATGTCATAGGTATTTACTTAAATTGTAGACACAGAAAAGGGAAGTTTATACGTCTTTAAAGGGACTGACGTAAAATGACATATAAAAGAAATTTTAATACGCAATTTCTCTTATTACAAATTTAATGCAAATTCATTTAAAAATAATGACGCTAATGTTTTTCAAGATAGTAGTAGTATATTTCTGCATAGTATTGAAAACAATAAATAAATTTTAAAATTAAACATTTAATACAAAAATGTGAAAAGGCGTACCTTTATGGCATATCTTGAGTACAATAATGATAATTGCCAATTACGTATTGCAGTTAGAAAAAGGGTCTTATCCTCCCGTGCTTTCTAGTAATAGTTTTGCCGTTAATAAAAACCGAGAAATAATGACTCTAGCAAAAACACTGCCAAATTTAGAGAGTGGGAAAACAACGTATAACTGAAGCTTTGCGTCGTATAAACTAAGTACAGTCGCGGAAAATATAGGAGCCACCCAGCATTATTCCACAGCTGCTCATTCCTTCTTAAAACTAAAGATACCGTTTTACAGGAAATAACGAATACTAAAAGATTCTAAGGTTGAAATTTCACAAGGGGTCATCTACATATTTAAAATAGCACTAATTTCAAAATCTTCAATGGCAACACCGTTTCTCGATGCCATAAATAAATTTCTCATGAAAAAATACCCCCGGATATTAATTTTGGTTAATATATCATTAATAGATTGGAAAATATTTGGCATTTTGTGTTCTCTACATAAAAGGGGTCGTCTCCACATTTATATCCAGAAGTTCTCTGCTTGCGTTTAAATGTCGGTAGTAAAAATTTCAATTATTTCTCACTTTAATATATTTTGCTTTAATATACTTGCTTTAATATATTTTACAATGCTGATAAAAAAACTGATTGCCTCACGTGTCGTTTCAGGTGTAGTCTCAACCGCACGGTAAACGCCATTACTCATGTCAAGAAATTGCTTGTTATATTATTAATAAAAAACAAAAAAATTAAAAAAAAAGAAAATTGAAAGAAAAGAAAAAATATATAGAAGAAACAGAAGAAGTAAACAATAATGATAACAATGCACCGTTTTGCGCGCCCAACGCAGCAGCATCAAGTGATTACATCAGCCAAATGTTCTACAATTAACCAGCAAATCTCTATAGAATAGGACAACAAAAATTCTCTGATAATTAAAATAATTAAAACACATAAAAGAAAAATTAGAAAGTGGAAAAATACAATCAAAATGGAAGATATGGAAGAGAACTCGAATGGCGAACTTCTTCAGAGTAGCCATTCGCCATCGGAGTTCTAATATGGACAAATTTTCTGTCGAAGGAATGACCAATAGTCAAAATTTATTCGTTCTGTGGCCTGAATCTGTCCATTTACCGCAATATAGGAAAAAGAAAAACTTAACAAAATCCCTTAAAACAAAACCAATATAACAAAAGAAGCGTAAATAATTACCCTCTGCCAAAATTAGAAGCAAGAATGAAAGACACTATAAAAAATACGGGAACAAAGGAAGTAAAAATCTAGAGGCAAACTCCTAGCTCCATCTATATAGAAAAATTCGAACTAATTCCCAGAAGAACAAAAACCCTTCAAACTTTTTTAAATTAAGTTATTGACTTTTAGGAAATTATTAGGGTAGCCATTATCTTTTAAGTTATTTTTAAAATTATCTAAAGTCTTAACAAAAGAAGAGTGGTTATTACAAATATTTTTAATCCTATCAATTTGAGAAAAAATGGGATTTCTTATAATTTTATATTGAAAACTTGTTTGAAAATCACAAAGTGTAATAGTCTTGAAATTAAATTCTTTTCTTTTATCGTAAATGCCAATAGAGACATCTGAATTCAAAATTTCAATTTCCAGATCCAAAAAGTTGCATTTGTTCAATTCATTATTAGTTTTGTTTAATTTAAGCTCTTCTGGATAGCAATTATGTATGGAGTTAACATTATTATAATTAAACACTAAAAGGCCATCAATGTAAAGATAACCAAAAATAATTTCATTTTTAATTAGTTCTCTCTCAAATGAGTGAAAAATATATTAGCCATGCATTAGAAAAACAACTACCCGTAGGAATTCCTAAAAACTGCTTATAATAGCTAATTCCATTAAAAAGATAATTTTCACAAATATTAACTCTGCAAATTTCTAACCATTTATTTTTATCAATTAAATCAGTATTCAGGTATAAATCATATACATTTGAGCACGCTTCAATTAATTTATTGCATGGGAGGCTAGTAAAAAAATTTTCAAAATCAAATGTATTAATGATATATATTTTATTTTCTTTGAGAAAATTCAAAATTTTAGCGTTACTATCAATCTCAAGAACTTGTTAAAAATTTTAGAAGGTAAGTAAGCCAACACGAATATTTATAGAATACACTTGGAAATGCAAGAGATGATTTTAACCTTAGGTACCTAAACCTTTGCTTTTCCTTAATATCTAGAAAACTACACTTTGCATTATGCATCCAAGAATAAGTGCTGAAACTTTATAACAAAATATATGGTCCCTCTTTTAAGAGTTTTAAATTTGGTGAGCATTTACGTGTGTATAGAAATGTACGGAAATTCCATGCTTAGGAACTTTTATAGAATTTTATTTCAGCCCAAAATTTATCTTTAAATTCATTCTACTGAGCACAATACTGGAATAATGAAGAGTATTGTATTTCTTTCTTTCTAAGAATTTTGAATTTAGTGCGCATTTACGTGCGTATTGACACTTATGGGAATTCCATGCTTAGGAACTTTTATAGGACTTTATTTCAGCCCAAAAAGTTATCTTTAAATTTATTCTACTAAGCAGAATACCGGAATAATGAAGAGTATTGTATTCTTTTCTTTCATGAAATATTATGCTTATTCGATAGAGAGGAGACTGTATTTCCCCTGACTTCTCTTTGCCTAAGTAGTTGCAGATATACTTTATATATATCACAACAAGCAATTCTTGTGAGTCTCCAGAGTTGCTTCAATAAAATGCAAATTCATCTTTACTTCCAAATTTAAATCTTCTTTCCGCAGAAATATCATTTCTGCAATTGAAAAAACATCACATATCCATAATACATATTTGAATTTTTAAAGTAGAAACGCATCAGCTTTACTCTGCTTTTAATGTACTTCTTAACAAAGATGAATATCATATCGTATTCCCAAACTGAATTGCAGACACAAAAGATACTATAAGATCACATGCAAACAGGTGCATCCATTGAAGCTCTGAGAAAACAGAATGCAACCTATTTTGAGTTAAGTTAATTTATACACGACAGCTTTTAGAAAACGTATACATGTAATGTCAGTGCACCCTCTATAAGCAGAATTCTAACAGGAAAGACAAGAAATTGCAATTGCTACCAAAATAAAAAGAAATTAATATTGCCAATGTGTTTTCAAACTCCTACAGTGTTACAGTGGATGAAAAATAATCTCACAAATAACTTATGAAGAACCCGACTTCGGCTCCTAATGCGCTTCATATGTGATGAGAACAATCTCATTGTAGAGGATAATTATTGAGCACGCATCCTCCCAGACTAGCACACACTTCCGGCTACTTATGACTCTTCTTTTTTTCCCCTCTACGTATTTTTTACCCATTTTGTTTTGTTTTCTATGTTGTTCTATCCAGTGTATGTTTATTTTTTATTATTATTTATTTTTGTACCTGTTATTTGTTTTTGTACCTGTTATTTGTTTTTTACCTGTTATTTGTTTTTGTCCTTTCTAAAAAATAAAATTCACCTCCATTCATCCAAACCATAAAAGAGCCAAATGGCTCTAAACACGGGGATGCAGGTGGTGTAATGTAATGTAATGTATTAATGTGCACACTAGATATGGAAAGAAAAGCCAAAATAGTGCGAGAAACAGAAAATCATAAACATCAAGATGGAAACCATTCTAATGTAAATAACTTTTATATGCATTTGTTTTTAAATTATGGCTCTAACGTTAAGACATCCAAAAATGGGGATTTGGAAATAAAATATGTCATCATCCTTTCCTCATGTAATTTCTTGAAGAAACCTGATATACCTTATAGCTGCCGATGTAATAGAGTATGCGAAGTATAGCCATCCATGTCATCATGGAATAGGTTAAGAGATTGAAGAAGTTAAATTCAAAAATTAATAGATTAGTTCAGGAGTTGGATAGAAATTAAGTGCTTTGGAGATTCGCGAGTTGATTAGAAATTTCAAAAGATTTTACTACAATAAAGATGTCTAATCTGGAAATTGTATTGAATACCAATGTAGTAAATTAATAACAGAATAACATAGGTAATAAATTTTACCTTAAAACTTTGCCATCAAGATTTTAAGAAAAGATTTTCTACTTTAAAAGTTGAAATGTTTCTCCAAACGTGAGTTGAAGGTTTATCTCTTTAATAATATTTTATCATAATTTATATAATTTGATGTTTTGCTCCAGATTCTTGGGACAAATGCCGATTTAACATATTACATGCACATCAATCATTAGATACATTTTACCTAGATGTGTAAATGATTTTGTTATATTAAAAATGTGTTTAAATTCAAGATATAAGCTCTACTGTTAATTTTCACACATCTATATAAGAAAACTCCAGAAATTGCGGTGACGGGGGCGGAGTTAAAAATAATCCCGCCCCTTTGGTCTGCTTCATTTTCGGACGAGCAACAACACTTTCTGTTTTGGCTGGCGTCAAACAACACGGACATTTTTTTTTATTATTATTAAAGCTAAGTAAAAATAAAAATTAGATATTGGATAGTAAATTTCACTTCCTCTAACTGTTACTCACTCATGCTGGATTGCAGTAAAGGTCAATATGCTGAGTTTAGGAGTTTTAGTTTTTATTTACTTTTACCTTCGCTAAAAGTAAACTTATTTACAAAATGAAAATTATTGTCAATTGATTCATGGCGTGAAACAAATCAGACAGGTTTATTTATGTATATGTGGAATACGCATAGGAATTTGGTTATCTGTCAAAGATATTATGCTTCTTATCGGACATTCTGTCAATGAATAATCTTTTTTTTCATACAATACTCATTTTTGCTAAAAAGGGCATGCTATTATTGCTAACTTTTCTTCCAGCCATTTTTCATTTTGTGTTTTTAAATGGATAATTTTCTGTTAGTGAAATTAGTGTGATTTGGGTATTGATAAACAGAATGAAGAGGAAGATTCCTCAAGAAGGAAACAGATTATTTCATCCTTAAGCACTCTGCATTTTGTATCACAGCTTTCGTGAGCTAACCTGTGACAATCAGTTCTGAGATACGGTTTGTGTGCTGAAAGCCCGTCTTAAACGGGCACAAATCTTCTAGTAATTTCATAATTTCAAAAAATTTTTCAAGTCGCAGCTGCTTTTTTTGTTCACTGCACTTCGTTAGAGAACTAATTTTATCGCTCTCTATATGTAAACATTTGATAGATTGTTAATATGCTAAATTTATTGGGGAAATTTTACAATCTCCTTTTGTTATATTTGTCTTAAATGCCCACAGCTGTCTATGACACATATACTTATTTTTATTTTGCTATTATATGGTTTTTTTCCCGGTGTTTTAACTATTTATTTTAAATACTCGTCCCTGAATGCTAACCTTGACTGTGTTGCTTGTTTGTTTATTTATTTTGTTTATTTGTTGTATGGTACTGTGTTAATTTGTTGCTTCCTGTATTTTTTCTTATTTTCATTATTATTTTATCTTATTTCAATGTTATTTAGTTATTAATAAAGAAATTGTGCATACAAAAATTTGAAATTGTTATGAGAAATTGTATATAGGTTGCTTCAGCCTTTATCTTATGAAGCAGTGTACCTTGTATGGAATTTTTGTGCTCGAATATCGAATTTGCTGGCGTTCTTTGGAACTGTCAGTATTTGAAATTTGTATGCCCCTTAAGGACAGGTCAAATAACTAATTATTACCCACAGATGTTAGCAGAAAATTGTAACTGAATGAAAATGAAAATAAGCATGAATAAACATTTTTTAAAATCAAAATCACTTATTTCACATAGACTTACAGAAATGTTGAAATTAACTGGAACTCTGAAGAAAATTATTACAAATAGCTCGTATCTCAGATTTTCAAGTACCGTATCTGCATTTTATTGGAAATCGCTTTAGAAAATTTGGCTTGTATTAGTTTAAAGATATTTTCCAGTAATAGACATATAAAAGTATTATAATTTAATGACAAAGATCGCATGTCATAAAAAATTGAAATCTACTGTTCCATATGAAAACGTAAATTTGCTTTACATTTGAAAGAATTTCGCAGAAACATCTTTTCAATTTAGATGAAAAAGTGGACCAAAAATGAAGTTCCTTAAAAGAAAATCTGTATTTTCAGTAATTCTTATGTGAACCCAATTTTATATCAACAGAAAAAGCTAATAATTCCATAAAATTCTCCAAATTAAATTGGTTACATCTTTTCAGAAAGAGATATCTCCAATTAAAAAGAATCATGTTAAACAAAGTAAATGATAAGAATTATTTATTGTCATATTGAGCTTTTATTCAAATAATCAAAAACTAACATGCTGTACTTACTCATAGATTCTAATTAACAAAACAGATGACGTTTCTGGTCGCAAAAACTTCGTAAAAATCCAATATCAATTTTTTCTTTTCATTTGCAGACGATAACAGATAAAATGTTCCAAAAATAATTTCATCTGGCATTTTTGCGGTTTCTTTCTCTTAATATTTTAGATGATATTGAGGCATTCATCGAATGTGTTTATGATCATACGAGTATGTTATGCAAACGTAATGAAAGATTTCATGCTTTATAATTTATATCCTAATGGAGAACACGTTTTCCCTTATTATCATAGAAATTAGAGAAAGCAGAAATTTGAACGAGAACCAGTAAATTAATTTAAATTTTTATGAGGAATCTCTTCTCTGCACTTGAAAAGTGATTGATATTAATTCAATTATTTAAAGTTCCTATTATTTGAATGAATTAAACGGCATATTTAATACGTTTATTTAACCGGTCCTCAGTAACTCATTATCAAGAATATTTCATTTAGGTTCATGGAAAACTGAATAATTAGAAAAAGGGGCGAAATTCTCAACTTGGCATTATGTATATTTTATTTAAACACGGAGTAAAATCTCGCCAAATTTAACTTAAACACAAAATGTTGCCGAATTTCATTAATTTATGAGAAAAAAAGGCTTTAGACTGCTGCAAACGTAAGTTTAATGCGCTACATATACCGTGTAACGTTGTTTAATATTCAATATTTATTAAGCAATTTTTATATCACTGTTGTCAAGAATTTATTCAAAATGCAAGGACATAAACTTACTTTTACTGAATAGAATATAATCCTTTGCATGATATACTATAAAATTGTCAAGATTGCGTGTAATGAGGATTTATTTGGAAATACAATAGTCGTCACTGAACATATTTTTATAAACCACAAGTGGGTTCTGCAAAGTT
>BGPR01051383.1:0-10842 GCA_013235015.1 Araneus ventricosus
AGTTCAGAATGAGCCACAACTGAGAATGTTCTCGTTTCCCATTCTGAAGCTGCAAATGCAGTAGAAATAGCATTGCGATATATAGAGCAGAGTGAAAATGCGACATCAACAGACATTATGTTTGAGACGTTGGCATAATATTGCTTCCAGGTCGAGAATAACATCACTTCGTCAGACAAATCTGACAAATTTCTTCGCCCCAAAAGATCGTTCATGTAAATGCGTATGTGATGTGTTAATGTAATGTGTTTTTATTAAATGTAAATGTGATCCTTGAATTATTGCATTATTTTCTTCAATGTGTACAAAATTATGCGTGCTGAAAGAGTACTTTTTTGTTTTTAGTATGCATATTTAAATCTTTGCAGGTAATCTTTTCAATTTCATATAATTTTCGAAAATAAAATCGGTTCGGATTAACCGGAATTTCAGATTAGCGGGGATTAGCGTTCTGAAGTATACAAATAGACGGATCGGGAGACAAAAACCTTTTAACGGATTTGGGCAAAGGTGTAGTCGTAAATTAAGCAGTGCTGGAACGCTTTCAATTGGATGATATTGTTGGGGGAGGAGAAAAATGGAGTGGGTGATAGGGAGTTTAAGTAGGGCTCACTTCATCGTTAAATGCTTTTTTTTTTACATTTGCAGTCATTCTATCAAGGTATTAAAATCGTGAAATAATAAAAAGTCAACACTGAAACAATGCATATTCTACAGTTAATATAATATCTTTGATCAAACACATTAATATAATGCTTATTGTAGTTCAAAACATGTATGTAATGAAGATGGTAAAGAGTAATTTAAAAAAAATTACGTTGATTTCAAGTTATACCAAAATTAAGAAAAGTCAAAGTAAAATCATGACATCGATAAGCAATACAGAAATTTTCATACGATTACTGAATCAAAACATAGAATACTTTTAAATGTGTGCAACCTTAATGCTTTTAACCACTTCCCACCACCATTTCCCGCTGGCTTATTACTTTTTGTTAATTTGAAACATCCATCATATCTTTGTAAGGGAAAGGATTAGACAAAGAATTGCACTGTTTTAAGGATTATCTTACATTTTTTTCTTATTTATTTCTCGTGAAAAAAGCAGTGCCGGAACTACGTTCCCAAACGTATCGACTCCTCTACACCCCTGGATTTGGTTCAAAATTTGACTCAGATCTACACTCTACTACTTTACTTTACACTACGACACACCCCGACTCCAGAGATAAGAATCTCCGGTTTGCAGTTTGGATGAGTGTGCGTAGAAACTTTATTGAAACAAAAAAAAGTTTACATACAGTGTTTTAACATCGACGAAAAATGTGTGAAAATTATAAAAACGATGAAAAATATGTATTTATATATGAAAAGAAAGTCTCGCGAAGCAAAAACAATTTTAAGGCATGTCCCGAAAAGTTCGCTCTGATATCAATTCGTAAGAATGCTTCAGAATTGAGTTCTGCAGTTTGTTTTGGTTAAGCTGAAGAATGGTTCATGAAGGTTATGCAATACTTATCGTAGACTGAGCAGAATCTTGGTTCGCCATTATTATTAATTGAGGACGTGTCAGAAAGTTTGCCATCGGCCAAAGTTTCCACCGCGTTAGAATTCAAAAATGGTTTCTTTCATGTTGATGTTGAAGAAAGCAGAAAAAAGCAGACTTCCTTCGCGTCATACAGAGTATGAGCAGAAGACACGAAACGGTGGTCGGACGAAGGTTCGATTCAATTCATCTTCATAGTATTGTGTCTATCATGAAGGAAAGTGTGCATTGTGTCTATCATGAAGGGAAGGAATCATGTCTAACATGATTCCTTCCCTTGTTTGAAGCGTATAGTTGTTACGGCTATAGAAAAATTTCTCTACGAAGAACATTCTCCAGATGGAATCTTTCGCAATTATCCAAGGCGCCATTTTTCCTTTCCAAGAAGGCATGGTTTCCCTTTAAAGATGTTCTGCTGAGTAAGAAGGTTTTTTTTTTTCTTTGAAAATGCCCTTCTGTTTAAGCCATTAGTTCCCAACAGGGACGCTCCAAAAATGAATCATAAACTCAGAAAAATGCAACTCTTAAAGGGTTAAATGATATAATTTCCAAATTTTCAACTTAAAATACTTATGGGTCTAAACCCTAAAGTTGAATCAGCTCCCTCGGGCGGATCATTCCCAATTTGACTCTGTGAAAATCCGGCCCCGTTCCCCCAAGATGTTCGTCATGCCAAATTTGACTCTGCGAGAATCCAGCCTCGTTCCCCCAAGATGTTCGTTCACCCATAACAGACGACATTTCCATCGAGTCAGTCTCTTCCGAGCGATCCATTTACAACTCATCGACTTGCGAGAATTATCCCAGAAAAGTTGCTTATCAATAAACACTTATCTATTGGATGGATCAGAGCGCATGCGGGCCATATTGGCAACGAAACAGCGGACAGTCTCCCCAGGAGAGCTGTTTTGGAGGGAATCTCCTGTTCCTTTGCCATTATGCTATGACAGAAATATTTTAGTTCAGGATCTTCTTCCTCAATGGAAGTCAGAATGGGATTCTGCAAATACGGCTCATGAGCTTCTCCCGGATCCCTCCCTTAAACATCATAAGTGGTCCAGATTTGAGATTATGTTCGTTAGTGAGTATGGACCTTCTGCAACTTCTTTACCCAGATTTCACCTCCGATCCACAGATGTATGCAGCTGTGGAGAAATGGGCTCTCCAATTCACTTCGCAACATCACGTCCGCTCACCTCTTCTTGGCATTTTTCTCCTCTTAGCAGTGCCAATTTATTGCTTTGGAAACCAGCGGGAGTGTTCTCCCCTAAACTTTCTCGTATACTTCCCCAAAAAGGTGCCGTTTCCCCTTCCCCCGCGCGGCTAAAAAAATTCGAATCTATTATTACCCAGAATCCAATGACTACTAGAAGGTTTTTCATTATAGTAATTGAAAAATATCTAGGCAAAGAATGGAATTCGAAGAGATGCGTAACGATTTTTCTCTCTTACCGGCTCAGGGACAAACTGACGTAATTCGCTACTCCGTAATGAAATTCCTCTCCGTTCTTCCAGTACGCATGCGAGTGGAGATAACGGATTCTCTTCAAAAGTAAATTATACGGACCTACAGACAGTCAACCTTTTGACGGATTTGACCCAAAATTTTATACGGACCTACTTTCATGACGATAAAACTGTGTACCAAATTTTATTCATCTAGCTATTCAAGTTTTTGAGTTATAGTGTTCGCATGACCGCGGGCAGACAGATAGACAGACTTCTCGTGGACGGATTTTGTCCAAAATTTGATAGAAACCTAAAAATTATGTGTCAAGATCACATACCAAATTTCATTCCTTTATCTCTAATAGTTTTCGAGTTATCGTGTTCACAGACAGACAGACATGATTCCAAAATTGTATTTTTCGGACTCAGGGAGGTCTAAAACGTGGAGATCCGTCAAAATCTCGAGTTCGAATTTTTTGACGATTACAATACTTTCTCTTTGCATACTTCGTATACGAGAAAGTAAAAAGGCTTTCTTAAGAATGCTCACTCAAGATCCAAGTTAAATGATCTTATCAAGTTCCTCCTGGAATACGACTGCCTTATTAATGGCTCTCCGGTCTCATAAGTCTCAAATGACCACCCAGGTTGGAAGAGTCCAATTCATGTCGTATCCTCCCAAAAAGTCCCGGTTTTAAAGGGGTTAGAAGAAAAAAGTCGTCTCGGGATTAAAGAGTTATTGAATTTTGCGGATAATTTTTAAATTCATCAAAAATCTAACGCAAGAAAAAACGGCATGTCTTTCTCATTTCACTGACGGGGAATAAAACTTCTCGAAAGACAGAAATTTTCCTCGGCCCCAATTTCCTTCTCCTGGCAGATACGCAGTCTCTGCATGTTTTTCGCTACTACAAGGGTTGAAAGGAAGAAGGAAAAGCGCAGTTCTTTAGATGTTAGAAACGGTATTTCTTTACTGAGGGAGATATTTGGGGGGCACTAAAATTTGGAAATAAATAAGGAAGTGCAGAATAATTGATAATGAACAAAAATGAACTCGAAAAAATTTAGTTTTTAAATTTTCCAGCAAATAAATACAATAATAATTTCCCTACATGCGTATTTATATAAACTTTACACTTAATATTATTTTTTATTGTTCAGACGTAATTATACAAATCTCCATAAACGAGACTAAAGAATGAAAGAAAATAAGCGTAAACATTTATTTTGAAGTAAATTTTTTAATAAGAATTAATTATAAATTAAGTAGCTTCCTATCAAATATAAACATATCCATTTTACAAAGTTGGTATTTAGAAGTAGATATATTTAGTTTTTTTCAAAAAATTAAAGACTTTGCAAAACGTAAAAAAATAAGTTTTAAGAAAAAAAGAAAGAAAAAAAACCTAGCCGCCTTCGGCTATCAACTGCTTGTCCGTAATATTAATAACCTGTAGCTATGCTTATAACTTTCAAAATAAATTGGCGAATTGGAGGTTGTAGAGGCTGAGGGACTCTGCCGAAAATTTATTTTGAGATATATGTAGAAAATGGAAGGGGGTGGGGTAACCGACCCTTGATGACACATATAGAGGTCATAAGCTTCATACGAAATAAAATTTGTTGAAATCGGTCCAGTGGTTGGGGTCAGGATAAGACTCCGCCTTTCTGCAGGTTGTGTGCTAAGAATATTGTAAAAAAAAAAAAAAAAAACGCATCTCAGGAAAAAAAAAAAGGGGATATGTTCACTTTTGATTAAAAAAAAAAAACCCTCCTCATTTAGTTATTGCTTTGTTAACATTTTATTAAGATCTTACTTGTATCGAGTCAAAATTCTTATCGTTGATTTTTTAATCCCTAATTGTTACACGATTCGAAATGAGTTAAAAAGGGGAAAATTTGAGTTGCGCAGGAATGCACCAATGCGCAGAAAGCTGCAGCACCCCAGCGATTCCACTGTCAAGGCAGCGCAAAGCCATTCATTCTATGCAAGGCGAGCGTGACCTCCAAAATCGCGCATCGGAGGCCGAGCAGTGGGGCAGCGGAGCTTCCGAAAAAAAGGATCGGCCGTGGGAATCAGAGCGCCGCGGAGCTGACTCAGCGCTCCTTCGGTTCCTGGTGGATGGAGCGCCGAAAAAATGGGCGTCCCACACGGGGACGGGGAGCGATCTGTGCGGGAGAAACGAAGGTTTTCCGGAGAACAGCTGCGCTTAGATAGAGGGACCTGCTCAGCATTATTAAAAAAAAATAAAAACTGAATATGATCACTGTGGATCAGTCATCCTGATGGAAAAATAATTAAGGCGATAGCAAAATACAATGGAGCCTCGAAAATCCAAACCACAGGGATCCGAACATCATTTTTTAATTTTCTGAAAAAAGTTTTTATTAAAAAATGAATAAAAAATGGGAATTAGGAATCAGAAACAAAGCTAATGTTTATTTCCAACTTAAGGGGGACATACGACTGTTACACCTGTTAACTTTTCGATTTTATGAAAAAAATATGCATTATTCCCCAGTCTCTTCTGAAAAAATTAAAACAATCCGCATTAAAAAATTCCCATAATTATGAAAGTTATGAAGGAAAATGTATCAACTGTTCAGCTTAAACATTGAAAATGGCAATATCTTTAAAGCGCTATATCTCAAAATGTGTTTTTTGATATTGCGCACACAATATCTCAAGAACTATTCAACATTTTTACATAACATTTTTACTCAATATGTATTTTGCTATGTTCTACAAATTGAACCACAATTTTTGTACCTATTTTCTACAAAGAAATTTTTGAGGTGGTGAGAAAAGTTGAACTTTTAACTATTTTTAACATTTTATTTTAAATTAGAATATAAAAAAGAAATTAAATTTAAATGCTAATGAATTGTGGTTCAGTTTCTTAAACAGACTGTTTGGATTACTTAGACACCCAAAATATCGTGTTTAGACTAATATATTTTTTCCGTAATATTGCGCGCAAGGTGACTATCTCATTTTTTCTCCAAAAATTATACCCATATTAATTACTCTCTCAAAAAAAATACATACCAGAGACATTTTTCTAGAAAAAAAAGTGTGTTTGTGAATTGCATTTCTTCAGAGATATAATGTATCGAATTTGACAGTTCCTCCACCCCCAATTTTTCGAGGTTTAAGAGTCGTATGTCCCCTTAAAAGAAACATTTGAATTGTTATTTAAGAATGAACACAGCACCTTAATTAGAAGAAACAAAATTGGTTACCTTCTTTTGATGTAAGGAAATAAACCCGATCGACGATGCGAATCGCAGCTACCTCTTTCCGTACTCTTTCACTGAAAGCCCAAAGTCAATATTCTATTGCATTTGGTATATCAAGAGTGTTTTACCGAATTTTCCGGATAACCCGAATTTCCCGGAATCCGAACAGAGATAATCCCCAATTAGTTTGGATTCGCGAGGTTGTACTGCATATTATTACTTCTGCACTTTTGCAATCTTCTCTAGCCTTTTTAGATAATTTTTAGCTCAACGGAGTGAGTTTTACGGTGTTCCGCTGATTATATGAGAACCTTGCACCACGACATCACAGTTTTGGAATTTGCTTTTTGTGTACATAAGAAAAACGTTTTTTGTGTTTGATGCATAAAACATAAGTTTTATGTTTACACAACAAAAAGAGACAAAAGAAATTTACTTTTTTCTATGAGTTCCTGAGTTTAAGAATTGCTTTTTTTAAGTTACTGTTTTAGTCAAATGAAAAAGAATATCTCTCAAGAAATACAAAAGTAAAGGTTTTTAATAAGAGAAAGAAAAGGATCCGAGCCCTGATGCAATAAAGAAAGCGTTCGTTAACCCTTTCAACTTCACTACATGTTTAGTTTTGAAAATTACTAAATTTCTTTCAGAAAAGAGTATTAGACATGCATCTGATCATAAATATGTAAATGAAAAAAAAAATTAGCATCTTTTATTTTCCAGAAATTTGTGGTTTCACGGTGAAACCAAGGAACGGTAACGGACTATTTTTCCTCCGAATAAGTTACCATCGAAATACAATTTAAATTTTGTATTTAATTGAGTATAAGTGAGTATTCTTGGTATTCAACATTCATAAAATTCACTATTATACTTTCGAAGATTCAATTGTAAGAAATATCAATTCTTGAAAGAACTCTCATCATTTTGTTTCTCTTAGAGATCGAAAGTAATTTAGCTCTTGCAATGCCAATATATTAGTGAATACTGACGGTATTGAACTGGAATTTTTATATAAGTTGGTCTATATATCTTGTTCTTAAGTTATAAAAGAAAAAATACGCTATGTTTCGCCCCTGCGCAGTGAAAAAATGCCCAATGCGTGGTTTCACTGCTAAATCAATGAACGCGAAAGGGTTGATCGGGAAAGAAATTAAATGAACTAATGGTATTAAATACGAGTTCATGTAAATGATCTGGACTTGCACAACTCAGCGCGGTTGGGATACGTCAGGATATAATCCAGATGAGTTAATAGGTCTCTGAGATTTTCAACTCAATTAGAAGTCGGAACGTCCTCTCTTAACTGAAGGAAAGAATATGCCAAAATGGCACGAGGCCGTTTTGGGGTGGTAGAAATTGTAGGAGCCTAAGCAGGGAGATCCCGAATAAGTTCATTCCGAATATGAGGCGCTTTTGGAAATATTTGGCAAACATATTTTTGATGTGGTCCAAAACGGAGTTTAATTTTAGGATCCTTATCTGACATACCATGGTGCCTTTACAGTTCACATTAACTGCTGGTTTTTGAAGCACTTGCAATTTCATTAATCTCGTTGTGGCTACTTATACCCAAATGGGAGAGCCTGTGCTTGATCTCCTACTCTTGCGAGCCTGGGAACTTACTCAAAATTTTTAATAGTTAACTATTTCCTTGTTTCTGAATGTTTTTAATTTAATTTATTTATTTATTACCACCACCATAGTGATCATTTTGAATTTCTTCACATCCCTCTCTCATAACCAGCGTTCCTCATTTACTCGTCGGATTTCCAAAGTGACACCAGCTACGAGTGACCGCATCACCGTCAAACACCGTAGTGAGCAGGGCATCCTAGATTTGGTCTAGCGAATGAAATTTGGCGTATGGCTTCACGATCAGAACTGTCAATTTGGATTATATTTTTGGGCCAACTCCGTCTGTATACTCGAAGGTGTGTGGCGCAACAAACTAGAGAAATGAAATTCAATGCGTGGTCTTGTCACTAAAAATTATAGATCTTCAACGCATTTCGGACTCGAAATGGCCGAAAGGAAGACCTTCGAGGAGCACTCTCGGTTTTCTCTGCTCTGCTACGAAGTATGAAATGCGCATTATTGTGTGAGTAGACGAGAAAGCAGAAGAGAAAATTCCCGCTGGTGGTACTTATTAGTTTGCACACACACAAAAAGATTTTTTAAAAAAGAATTCGAACTTATATAACACTTTATCTTGTGCAGTATCGGCATTTCAGTTCGAATATTATTAATCTTCCTTATGCGTTACTTTTAGTGTCAAAGTAAAGAGGCCCCAAATGATCCATATAACTTTTTGCCCTGGATCCACCCCTATGATTAATATCTAGAGTGTCCCGAGTTAAAGTTTAAAAAAATAAGGGGAGGCTGTCTATTTCAAACAGCCGCTGATATTAAAGGCGTAGGACTAATTTACTCGCGTGACTCTTTTGTTTCTCGAAGTTACTCGTGATATTCTTGTTTCTCGAAGTTACTCTCAATTCTCTTTTGTTTCTCTGAAATACTAATGTATTAATACTAGTGTATTAATACTATTTATCAACCAATTTTTTAAAGCACACACAACAAGTAACTGGATCCTCGTTGACAAGTGTGCTGCAGTTACTCGTGATTATCTTTTGTTTCTCGAAGTTACTCTCAATTCTCTTTTGTTTTCAACTCAATTTTCAACTTAATCACGAAATCTCGCTCACGAAAACGTGGCAAGCGAGAGAGTCAGCCTATTGTGCGCGCGCACCGCATGCGTGTGACGTCACCAATTCATGCGTATTTTTGCCCAACTATGCAACTCGGTAGTCACTGAACTACAATTTCGATTTTCAATTTTTTTTTTGTAACTTTTGTTGTTACCCTTTATCTCTAAAATAAGACATTAATTATGTTTTTAACATATGTAGTTACCGAGATATAAAGGACCGCGTCACCAATACATACGTATTTTTGCCCAACTTTGCGACACAGTAGTCGCTGAACTACAATTCCGATTTTCAATTTTTTTTGTAACTTCTGTTGTTATGTTAAAATAAGACATTATTATCTCTAATATCTCTAAAATAAGATACTAGTTACGGTTTTAGCATATGTAGTTACCGAAATATAGAGGATCTCCAATACAACGTTTTCTGTAGTGTTTTGGCGTGTGACTCAAATTTCTTCCTGAGACCCCAATGGGAGGAACGTAGCCCTACATTAAAAATTAGATTCCTGAGACGGTAAGTCTATAGGAGTGCAGTGGCGGTTTTTCGCACAGGTGCTAGAGGTGCTCGCTTCGTGCCTCGACATCTTGGAGAGCCTCAAAATCTATTTGTCTTACATCACAGTGCTAAGTCGATACCGAATCTATGACATTGGGTTGGAGGGAGCGGCCTCAAAACAGTTTTCTCCTGTGGCCTCTTATTGTCAAAATCCGCTACTGATGTGAACGAGTAATTTAAAAAGCACAACAAACTAGACGAATGAAATTTTGTACGCGACAAGTCGTCAACTTTTGGATTAATTACGTCACGAGGAAGACTACGTCTTCAAGGGACTGCATGTCCACTTCGTGAACAAGATCACTCAAAAATGTTTCAAGATAGATGGATTAAACTTGAGCATGCTGTCTTTGCACAAAAAAATGGAGACCTGCTTCAAATTTTTCAAAGGGAAGAAAATCGTAAGTCGATTTTCTTCATTTTACCAAGAAGCTGATAAAAAATAAATATGGAAAATAATGTGATGTAATGCGAATATATGCACATTTAAAATTATTGAGTTTATTCACACGCGCATTGTCCCCCGTCTAGCGAAAACATTAAACGCATTTATTTGTGGAATAGAACTTCCCATGCGCAGTGCAAATGTTTACCTGCATGTTCTTCATAACCCTTAACCCATTATCTGCCATTGTACCTTTTTTGGGACGCTGGTTTCTTTTTATTCTCACCTAAACAGTGCACATTTTTAGCTTTGAATTTTGCCTCTAAATGTTCAACTGAATTCTATAAAAGTTACAAATCCGATAAAAATCGCTTTTAATTAAAAAGATAATCAATTCCAATTTTAAAAAATTAACTAGTTCTAATTAAGAAATTTCAGAAATAGCGTTTTTTTTTCATATTTCGTTCAAGTTATCATATTGATGTAATTTATTTTTGAAAAAGTGAAATGATAGAGTTTTGACAGATGATTAGTTAACGACAATCGGAGCGCGAAAATGGACTCGGAAAAACTCGTGACTAACTGAAAAGAAAAAGAGAAATGAAAGAAAATGACACGGAACAAAATCTCTAACTCTAGTCGAACAACAAATTACAGAAACGATTCCACGCTTCAGCATTCCGGATAATGGCGGTCTGGGGCGGATTAAAGACTGGGCGATGTTTACATGGCCCGGCCAGGACGAGGGGGTGTTCTGCTCATTCTAATGACTCCAACATCAGTGCTCCTTTGGTTACACCGCATACTATTTGATTCAGCGTATAATGCATTTACGATTACCTGGAATTTTTTCTTAATTTCTCTTTACTCTGTTAATTATCAATGATAGACATTTCAGGAACAAAAGCCAGATTTACGATTACCTGGAATTTTTTAAAAATTTCTCTTTACTCACT
>BGPR01051384.1:0-10842 GCA_013235015.1 Araneus ventricosus
TGACTCATGCTGAGTGATGTAGGAAGGTTTTTGTTTTCATTCATTTGACTCAAGCTGAGAGATGTAGGAAGAGTTTTGTTTTCATTGATTTGAACCTAAGAGCTTGAGCGAAGTTTTTGTATCGTTAAGCCGCTCGAAATAATGAATAAATTGACACTGAATAAGTATTATTTTAGCTCTAACTGGATTTTAACGCTACGTTCCTCCCATTGGGGTCTCAGGAAGGAATTTGATTCGCACACCAAAACGCCACCAAAAACGTGGTATGGGAGATCTTCTATATCTCGGCAACTGCATATGTTAAGAATGTAAATGTCTCTTATTTTAGAGATAAAGGGTAACAACAGAAGTTAAAAAACAAAATTGAAAATCGGAATTGTAGTTCAGCGACTACTGAATCGCGAAGTTGGTCAAAAATACGCTTGAATTGGTGACGCGATCCTCTATATCTCGGTAACTATGTATGTTAAAAACATAACTAATGTCTTATTTTAGAGATAAAGAGTAACAACAGAAGTTACAAAAAAAATTTGTAAATCGGAAAAGAGTCACGCGAGAAAAGTAGTCCTACGCCTTTAACATCAGCGGCTGTTTGAAAAGACAGCCCCCGTCATTTTTTTTTATTTTAATGAAGGATTAAACTTGTTCATTTTCTAACTAAAATATCCCTATTAGCACAAAAAAAAAGATCCTGTACGATATTTCTACGATATACTCACGATATTGTGCGGTATTCAGAATACCGAATAACATCGTGAGGATATCGTACAATATCTTGTGCTAATAGGGATTTCTATTGCCTCTTACTTGCGTTATTTTATAATTGTATATAAATTTATAAATCTGCAAATCTTCAATATGCACCTATCAAATTTATATTATTGTGTAATATTGTCATAAACGACTATTTTAAGGGTTTTTTATTTGTTGTAACACATGATTATTGCATTCGACTCAAAACTCATCTTATAAAATATTAATCTTTTTTACATAGAAGTTTAGAATTATATGGTGTACAAAGCACACCGCGCGGGAAATTTTACTGCGTGAATCAGCGTGAGTAGTTAAGGGTTATTTAGTGAGGAAAATGAATTTTTAAACTTGAAAAAGCAGTGAAAAGAACTTCGGAATGGAATATAAGAATTACAGACAGCATGGATAGTAAAAGAAATAGTAATAGTATAATTGTTTTTTCTTTATTATTTATCTTCTTTATTAATAATAATTTATTATAATCTTTATTATTTTAAAGCATACTTTCCAAGCTGAAAACTCTGAGCCTTTATGAATCTTTACAGATTTAAAAATTTTAATCTAATACTTGGGGTTTTTTATCTATGTTTTGGAAAATATTGGATAATTTAATACATTTTTTAAGAAAAAAATACTAAAATCTATTGTTCTCTTATAAACTGCCATGCTGAAGTTTTGTGGCAAGGGAATAAATATTTAAAAACTCCGAGATTGAACTTACGCATAAAAAATTTAAAGATGATTCAAATCTTTATTCTGGATTATTGTAGCATGATATTTTAAACTTGCTTCGTCTATATTTTATTATTTTTAGAAATTTACTTTCAATCAAATGGCAACGGTGACGTACTCACAAAAAATGTATTTAATATCGTAAAAATGCTCGTGCAATCACTAAAACAATGGAAATTTTTGTTGTGAAATACATTTAAAACATTTTTTAAATGTATTACAATTAGAGGAAAATATTGTGCGGAAATAAAATTGTTATCATTAAAACGGCAATGATTTGAATTTCGCTTTTTATTGTTTTAATTTTTATGGTATTGAGTTTAAAGAGGAGAGTAATAGATGATTCAATTTGTCTTTTTTTTTAAATTTTAAAATATTAATAAAGCAATCATCGATTATATTGCATCCTACTTAGTTAACAATAAAGAAAAAACTAATATAATAGTAAAGAGAAAAACTAATATTTTTCCTTATGCTTAAATAAATTGTGTTATGCAGAAAACAGTTAACATGAAAAATATTAAGTATTCTGAAAATCAGGCCTAGAATTTATACAGTGAGAGAGTTTAAGTTAATTAGATTTCAATTCATTAACTGCGGTTCATCTTAATAAAGATAAAGAGAATTATTGCAATTTTTTCTTTGGAGGGAAACTAGAACATGAAAGATATAAACAATTTATTGTGTCCTTTATATAATCTCCAATTAGTAATCTCATTGATAGTTATATATAAACTAACAGAGTGAAAACCAAACCATGTGGCAAGCTAACGACGAAAATGGTAATGAAATGAGGTGAAAGCGCTTTTCTTATAAACTTACATTTATTTATCTTTTTTATATTTTAGGACAGGCTTATAAACCAGGTGTTAATTCAATTTTAAGTGAATTATCTCCACAAAAGCATTAAACAAAATGTCCAAACGCTCGCATTTGGAAAAGCATTTAAACTCATATTCTTATTCCGCATTTGAAAAAAGGAGAAATATGTAACGATCTGTAAGTAACCCTCAAAATTTTAAGTAACTCTTCTGCCAGTGATATAAAAGCTTCTATTTGCTTTATTGATAAATTTGGAATTTGAATATAAAAAGTTTCAGAACGTATTAAGTAAAATAACATGATCAACTTTATGAGGAAGTACGGTCTTATAAACCAGGTGTTAGTTCAATTTTAAGTGAATTATCTCCACAAAAGCAATAAAATGTCCAAACGCTTGCGTTTGGAAAAGAATTTAGAATCAAATTCTTATTCCACATGTTAAAAAAGGAGAAATATGGAACGATATGTTAAGCAACCCTCAAAAATTTAAGTAACTCTTCTGCCAGTGATATAAAAGCTTTTATTTGCTTTATTGATAAATTTGGAATTTTAATATAAGAAGTTTCGAAACGCATTCAGGAAAATAATATGATGAACTTTATAAAAAAGGCAAGTTTTTTTCACACTCTTTTTCTTTTCGCCACAGTATGCCCCCGAACTCGAAACCGTAAAGATTACCACTCAATTGAATGGGCATGCACTGAAAAATTTAGTGCAGAACAAAAAGAAATTACATAGAAAAGGCTACATCACAATACGTGCATCGAATACAATAAAAAAGTCTTTATTATACACTGTGAATTGAATGCTACCGATAAAAAAAAATATATGCGAAACATACTAAGTTTAGTTTAGTTATATTAACGTCCCGTTTTGAAGCAACACGAGGGCTATTTTGGGACGGACCTCGTAATTTTGAACCTCGGTCAGATGACGAGGACGACACCTGAGCTGGCACCCCCCTCTCCAAACTTCCACGCCACACCAACGGGAGGACGTTTGACCACTACGTATGATTTAACGTGCAACAGGCCCCATACACGGCGGATCTTCAGTGGAATCGGGTCTCGAACCTGGAATCATCCGGCCCCAAAGCCGAGACCTTACCACTAGGCCACCGCGGCCCGAAACATACTAAGATAAAATGACGAGAAAGAATTACCGATAATTGATGAACGTAAATTAAAGAATAAAAAATCATATACCGTATTATCGTATTATTTTTATAAATATACAATAATTATAGAAACTTTCTGCAACATTTATATGCTAATATAATATAATTTAATTGGCACAATCACTATGAGGGGGTTCAAATTGCTTAGACAAGATTGTTAAGAAAGAAGTGTCTGAATTTTCTTAAACTGCTCCGAATAGGAATAAACTGCAGTTTGTCGTTTTCAGAATAAAAATAATTCAATTCTTTAAAAACTGTCCACTTTGTCGATTTTGCTAAAACACTCGTTGTAAAATCAAAAACAATTGTATGATAATTAATGAATAAAGCATGCATTAACAAAAATTAGTGTAGTTTGTATGAAGTAATTCAAAAATCATGAAATCTTTAAATATTCGGCATGCGAACTGGAAAACTGATTTTTAATCCTTTAAAAGCCTTATGCGTTATTTGCTGTCAGGTAAGCAAAAATTATTTCAATTGACAAAGCAATTCTGCTGTAATTACTTCAACTTATCCCGCGCCTGTTCAGAGAATTCCTTTCAAACTAAAATGGTAGTCGGTCGTTAAAAATTTTCTTCATTTGAAAAGCGTTTGCAGAATAGTGAGAAAAGTAAAATATTTTGTCGTATTTATTTTGGGATGCTATGTCAGTACTTCTATCAGAAATTCAGATACGGTATTTCTAACATATATCCTGTTATTAAAAAAATTCTTCGAACAGATATAAGAAGAACGGCTTAAAATTATTGGCAGAATCTACTAAAAGGCGATACTTACGAAAAAGATCAGCGAATCTTCAGCAGTGACATTAACGTATTCAAACCTTACTTATATATAGTAAATTTTTGGAGATAAGGCTCTGAAGTTGTTACATGGGAATATAAAGGTGTGAGGTGATCTCGTGCAGGGGAAAGACCATCTGTCAAATTTCATCGAAGGTTATCGGAATCTCGCCTCAATATTCATCGCAAACAAAAAAGATCTTCGATTAATCTCATAGACAATTATTAAACATTTCTGCAGTTGGACTTTGATAAAAAAAAACTGATGATCAGCGAAAGCCTAGAGATTAAAGAAAAAGATAATATATTTAATCTCTTCGCACTTTTGTGACCCACTTCCCATGATTTTTCGGTTACCGTGAAAGAGAAATTTACATCAGCAAAATTTTGGGGATCCTTTTTGTACATGTAAAACCAATCTTCCATTGTCATATTATTTTAAACTTCTTAATTAAAAATTTATAAAAAAATTATAAATTTAAAAAATAAAATTTGTAAACAACAGATTTAAATATTATAAATTTATATATTTTAATATTTATAAATTTATACATTTTAAAATTTATAAAGACTTGTAAATTAATAATTAAAAATTTATGAATTTATATATTTAATTATTAATTTATAAGTTTTTAAATAGATAAATTTATTATTTTAATTTTTTTTTAATTTATATATTTTAAAACGTATGAATTTAAAAATTTATATATTTAAAAATACATGAACTTTTATATTTAAAAACACATAAATTAATAATTAAAAATCTATGAATTTATAGTTAAAATTTATAAAATATATTTAAGACAGCATGATGGTTTGATTTCTTTCAGATATTTTACTTAATTGTTAGAAAAGGTTAAAAATGGATTTCTAAATGTGTTTTAATATATATACTTAATCTATATATATAAAAGAGGAAATTATGGGTGTGCTTGTTCGTTTTTTGGTTTTTTATGCACGTCCACACCGTTGGACTTACGACGACCAAATTTGGCACAGAGATGGCTTAGCACAAGAGAGAGCTAACGCCGTAAAGTTTATTTTAAAATTCTAATTATATTTTTATTTATTTAATAAAATAACGAAAATTAAGCTATTTTTAGAAGTTTTTCAACAATAACTTCTGAAATACTTATGGGGCGAAAATTATTTTTACATCACCTTAAAGAACAAAAAATTAACTTCTTAATGATACCAATTTAATTGTTGTACAGTTTTTCTTTAACTGTAATTAACATTTCAAAATTCATTTTAAACTCAAATTGCAACAATGCTTAACTGTTATAAAATAAATTTCAAACTAATATATTGTTTCATCAAATCCTTTATTCACGTGTTTTTAGCAGTGTTAAAGCTAAGAAAATATGGCTTTTTTTGGTCAAGATAAACTTCTTACTTCCGCTGTTATTTCGTAGCATGCACTCAACTTCCGTTTTTATTTGGTAGCTTTTAATATGCGATGACGTTAGTTTAGTTACTACGCGATGTGAGTTTCAGTTTGACTTAATCTATAGTATGAATAGAGAGTATTTGCATTTAGTTTTTATTCCTTAACAGAGGTTAAAAGTATTCTTTTTGTTCGAGCATTCTTCCACAGCGAAATTCTTTCGAGTGAGAATTGTTCTGGAGCGATTTTTTGATTTTCTTTGTCTGATTTATAAAACATTTTATTTAGAAGCTTCGCAGTAACTAAGTTATACAGTATAAGTATATCTGCACATTGTAAAACTGTATTAGTTATTTAACTATATGCTGTTTAAAATAAATGTTCTTTTTTCAATTTTCTCGCATTTTCACTCAAACCATACTGTTTTAAGGTGATAAAAGGCTATATTTGAAAGTTTTAATTCAACAAAGAAAGATTCAAAGAACATTTAAGTTTGTTGGGGAAAGTTGGTGACAATATTTTTAGGGAAAAAAAAACAAAAGGCCGATATATGAAAAAATATGGATCCCGAGCAACGTCGGGTTTTCAGCTAGTTCTTTTATATAATACTCGGAATAATCTCATAATTTCATCAGTTCCCATTTCTCTTGTCTGTTTTAATATTAAAGTTGCAGTATGAAAGTTTGATGAAAGAATTCATTTTAGTTTTAAGCCTGTTTGTAATCTCCTTTCAGTTTCATAATAGTTACTATTTCGCATTAAATTACAAGAAAAATATTGTTGGACGAAACCTTAATTTCTGTTCATCACAATTGCATAACGTTCAATTTATCTGCTTTTGGTGAAGAAGAGGATTTGAACCTCGATTCTTGATTTGTTATGACGTCATTCCAAAGATGGGAATGTTTAGTTATTTCATAGGTATATATAGCAGAATTGGAGTGGTATCTTATGATGACGAGTTATCATGATGATTATGTATATATTATTATTATAGGTTTTCTTTATGAATTCGAGTTGAGTTCATTTATCAGTTTTAAATGTTTTTAATAAAATTAATTAGTCTTCTCAAATTCGTGGCTCCTTGTTATGTAATCGTAAGAAACCGCTGACACACTCTAAACCACCATCAAATATAAATAAATAGCGTAGGACTGTTTCATTCGAATTAAATTAAACTACTTCATTCAAAAACTATGCTATTGGGGGATCTCCCTTTTAACCAGAATATTATGTTTCCCATTGATTCAATACATGTGTATATAAATATGTAATAAATTACTATTATTCTAAATTAAATGTAGTGCAGTAAAGCATGGTTTATATTTTTCTCATTTATACGACGTTTACATTTATACGTCGTTTCATCACAGTCCCGATTCATTCGTACTCATTTTAATGATAAGCTACTTCGTTTATACGACGCAAAGCTTCGTTTATACGTCGTTTTCTCCCGCTCTAAAATGTGAAAATTACCTCCTTTCTAGTTATGTGAACTGTGATAAAGATATCATGGCTTCGAAATGATTTACAAATGATGAATTAATAGAAGACATATTGTCTGGTGTTAATTTAAGCGATGATGAAGAAGATATTCCACCTTCCTTCAAAGACGAAATGAACTCTATCGAAAAACTTCGAACTTATTTCATTTGTTAAAAGAATAGTGAAAAACATCAATGAACTATGATAAAGATATCATGACTTCGAAATGATTTACAAATGATGAATTAATAGAAGACATATTATCTGGTGTTAATTTAAGAGATGATGAAGAAGATATTCCGCCTTCCTTCAAAGACGAAATGAACTGTACTGAAAAACTTCGAACTTATTTCTTTTGTTAAAAGAATAGTGAAAAAGATCCATGAACTTAATTCGATTCATAATACTGTATTTAATACTAATAGGCAATCAGCACGTCCGACGAGGGTTAAGATTTTGACGTAAACTTACGTCCCTCCATAGTGGCCTAATGGGGTGTCGGAAAAGGAAAAAATTATGACGCTTTTCGTGGTATTTTTAAACGCTTACAGCTCCACAACCAAATAACATAGAGAGTTGGTTTTAATTTCATTTGAACAGAGAAAGGTAAACATTGAAGATTGCAAAAAGAATTTTAGAATTTGGAATTACGGTTTAGTCACAGTCGAGTTGCAAATTTGATGAAAATTACGATGAATTTTGATGACGTCACAGCTACCGATGCTCGCGCACACAGTGACCAACTTATTGTCTCTCGTTTCCTCATACCTACCTGTCTGGAGGCCTCAGACGCTTGCTGAAGTCGGTTGTGAGAGTTATATTAACTGGATTTTCCAAATTTTCTTACGAGGAGTCATTTGAATTTCTTAAACATCATTTTAATCTCAGTATGGTTCTTACAAACTATCCAAGTGCATTATCATTCATCGATCTTACGTTCACGCGAAATATTACTCCAGAATTGTTGAATTACGTTTCCTATTTCTCGTACCATCGTCTGATTTTACATAAGATTGTTACCAACAGAAATTGTATCCAATATTAATAACATGAATAAATATATTACATTTCAAAACGATCATTTTTTCCCGAAAAAAAAAACCCAACCAAAATCACGAATCAGCCACATAAATTGAGAGTTACAAAGAGCTAATCCAGTCACATAAATTGAGAGTTACAAAGAGCTAATCCAGTCACATAATATCAGAGTTGCAAAGATTTACTTCAGTCACATAGCGCTACTTAAGTCACATAGAGCTACTTTAGTCACATAACGCTACTCTAGTCACATAGTGCTACTCTAGTCACATAGAGCTACTTTAGTCACATAGAGTTGCCATAGTTATATAGAGCTACTTTAGTCACATAGAGTTACCATAGTTACATAGAGCTACTTTAGTCACATAGAGCTACTTTAGTCACAGAAAGTCACAGTTCAGTAAAGTAAGTAAGTTTACGCCCCTCAATCCCAGCAGCCGTTTTACAGAGACAACCTCCCGTTGATTTTTTTAATTAAACGCCTATCTGTATGCACATAAATCGTATAAGATACATGTAATTAGTAACCAGGATATGCAATAAAAATATAGTTTTTCTAAAATTCATAAATGTTTAATCTTAAAATTTAATTTTTAATTTCCATACTATGTAGTATTATAATAGTATTATCTTTAAAAAAACTTTTAAAATATCAGTTTTAAATGAATTTGCATTAGTAGCGTTAACTTTCTAATAATCAAAGTTGTTTATTAAAATTTTGATTATACGTCTTTCATTTATACGTCGTTTTATGTCAGTCCCGTGAAAGACGTATAAAAGATGTTTTACTGTATTTAAATCCATTTTTTCTGTTGAATTCATGTACGGCGTTTTGAATTCTTTGTTTGAAAAATGGAATAACTGTGAACTACAAATTAGAGTTATAAATTGAAAATTGCCCCTTCTCAATTCAAAACCTCTTTAATTTTTCATCGGGCTTTGATTCTGTCTCTATTTGCTACGAGTTTCTTGTGGAAATGACATTCCAATCAGTTTATCCAGGAACTAAGCTCAGATTGATTATGATTTAAAAAATAAATGATGAATAAGCAAAATTATTATTTTAAACGGAATTGTTTAAAAAGCTTAACGTTTTGATTTTAGTTAGAACTAGCTACTGAGGAGGGCTATTTAGAGATTCCAAGTTTCCAAGACTGAACCTTTATCGTTACCTCAATTTTATTACATATTTGGGCTGTAAATTAGGGAATTTAGGTTGCAACAATGTAAATAATAATAATTTATGTGAGGAAGCGTTCCATGGTGCAATTGGAGAACAGGTGTTTATATTTAGATATCTTCAATTATGTAGTCAAACTAAGTAGTCCATAAATTGGAAGTGGAATATTATTTTAAACGGAATTGCTTAACAAGCTTAACGTTTTCATTTCAGCTAGAACTAGCTACTGAGGAGGTCTGTTGTATTTGGTTTCCAAGATTGGACCTTTATCGTAACCTCAATTTTATTACATATTTGGGCTGTAAATTAAGCAATTTAGGTTGTAACAATGTAAATGTGATTTGTGGAATCATTTATGTGAGAAAACGTTCCATGGTGCAGTTGCAGAACAAGTGTTTATATTTAGATATTTTTAATAAAGTAGTTAAGGTATCCGACTGTGTTCGGAGACATTTTTTTGAAAAATGACTTATATATATTTTTTAATGTTATTTTTCAACTGCATATGTTTTAAAACTATGAAAATATTGTAAAATTAGGCTTTCAAAATAATATTTTTTTTTAAAAAACTGAGACATTTGAAGAAAAATGACTAAAATATTTACCATACGTTAACAGCCATCGACAAAATAATATTCTAAATATACATAAATCCTTGTAGGAGTACATTTTTATGACAGTTATCTGTGTTACGCTCTAAAATATTTCTTGTACTTCAAAATAGTTTTGAGATATAGCTGAACATAGTTACTAAACTGGTAATTTTTCATAAAAAATGCTTTTCGTTTATATTTAAGCACTTCAAAATAATACTTGATTTTAAAATTGACCTTAGTTTTTAGTGGAAAACATCAAACATATTACAGAAAACAATCTCAGAAAATTTCATGTCAATACTTGAATTACTTTTTGAGAAATCATTGTTACGGTCGACAGTTTTCCTAAAAAAAATCATTACTCAGAAAACGCATTTAAAATTTTCCTGCAACATAAAATAATGCTTACAGTTCGATAATAAAACAGGTTTGAACCATTTGTAATTCACGTAGAGACAGTTTTAGAAAGCTGGTTAAACAGGCTACAAAAGTAAGTCATAAAATATTTTTTTGATAATTTCATCAAAAACGACGATTTTAAACCAGTCGGATACCTTAAACAAATACCTAATAAATATTTCTTAGCTATTTGAAAGTAAGTAGAAAAATATGTTATCATATCCTCAGAGAGGAAAATTGTTTGTCTACAATTTACGTTGATAATTTTATTAAAATAGTATAAAGATAAGGCTATGTGATTTTCTTTTTGCTGTTGTGAAAAAGTACCTCAGTTTGGACCACAAACAGTCAAAATAACTAGCACTCCTCATAAATTTTAAATGGATCAAGCCAAAGAAAAAAACGCAATAAAGAGAAATTAAGAAACTTGTTGTCCAAAAGTACCTCAGATTGGACCACAAGCAGTGGCCTGAATTACTCTAGTCCAA
>BGPR01051386.1:0-10841 GCA_013235015.1 Araneus ventricosus
TGTAATTGTATTTAATTAATTGTAATTTTCTATTTAATTCTGTAATTAAATGTGATTGCTTTTGTCAATTTGAATTTAAAGTTTTAATTACGTGAATATAGCATCATTTAAAGTGTTCTAATAGTTGAAGTTGGATAAAAATATAAATTGTTTATGTGCATTTTAATCAATGAAAGGAATTTTAATCTAAAAGCCACCTTTTAGAAAAGAAGAAATAAAATTTTTGTCTATCTAGGAATATCACAAGACTGCACGAGATCTGATAAAAAAAAGTATTGGAAAAGATGCTCTAACCTCAAATTTAAAACACGAAGAGTGAAGATGCTTGGCAGATATTGACCTTGAACCCATCCCGTATGCTCCGGAAGTTACAAGATCATAGTTCCCAAACATATTTTAAAAAGTTACGGAACAGCATACATATTTTTGAAAGTTCTGTACAGTAGAACTTTGAAAAAACATGTATGTTGTGCTGTCGTTACATTTCTAATGGTAGAGTAAGTTAAACACAGAACCTGTTTCAAATTTTGTCAAACGCTTGGCGATACTTATGGTCAAAATAGTGCAAAATTTAAGAAAGTTTTGGGGGAATATTGTATGAACAGCACAATTGTTCTAAATTGTTCAAATACTTTTCCAACATTGCCGTGAAAATTTCGGAAGTGATGACCTCCAAATCATTGCCAAATATCAAAATATCCAAGATGCGTTCAACTGTACATGGAAATTAGTTAATCACTATTAGTGGGTTATCTATAGAATGTAGCAGTAGGTACTAGTCACTTTAGTATATGCCGACTGAAAATATAAATAAAAGATGTGTGTTTGTCAATTTTGTGACGAAAATGTTCTCTGCCATCCAAGAAGAATTCCGCTTTCAGCTGCATTCGATCTTCTTGAATGTGCTAAAAATGATAAAAAGTTTTTGAAAATTATTGTAACAGGGGATGAAATGTAGGTTTATAGTTATGAATCAAGGAGATTGAGTGCAGTTTTCAACTGAATTTCTATACCATAACAAATGCGACAACAGCTCAGTACACATATTTACGTAGTCCCTTGGTCCTATCTATACTTATAAAAGGCAATGTTTGTGTGCGTGTGTGTGTGTGTGTGTTTGTCGGCGATGTCCAGACGAATCTATCGCACTTACAGCCATGAAATTTGGTACACAGGTAGTCGTAATGGTGACTGAATGCACCTCGAAGCCGAAATTTTAAATTTTAATCTAGAATTTTTTTTATTTAATGTTTTGTGTTGTTTTGGTTGATTTTTCGCACTAATTTCTCAATAGAATAGTTACGAATAAGTTTACGATAAAAATATATACACCATCGGAAAGAGCATGCGATTTCCGTTCTAATGAAGTTAGTTTTGAATTTCTAACGTAATTTACTGAATTTTGAGAATTTTTTTAAAAATTGTCACTTTCTCCTTATATTTTTAACTGTCAATGTTTTTTTCCCTCGCATCCAACGTTCTAATAAACCTATGATTTTCAGTTTTTTTATGGTAACACCAGAGGTATTTATCTCTCATTTAAAACAAGAACGGTTAAAATATCTTTGTCCGTTCGTTTTTAATAATTTTTTTTCTTAAAGGGTTAAAAAAATTCTTTTCGAATGAAGTTCTTTCTCCGGAACGGTGAGTTTCTCCCTGGCTACGGCTAGCGCCATCTGTTGGAATTATTCTCTCCTCAATTTTTAGCATGTTTTGCTAGGAATAATTTGAAATCATTTCGTTGGACGCAAGGGTTTAGTCGTAAATTAAGCAGTGCTGGAAGATTCTGACATGGGTGATAAGTTGGCTTTGAACTTCTAACGTAATTCGCTGAATTATGAGAGAATTTTTTTCGTGATGATCTAAAAGAGTTTCTTTACCATCTGCGTAAAATGTGCCATAGCTTTTCACGCAAGCTCCAGGGGGGTGACGAAGGGGGTACTGTCGTGACCTTGAAACGTCACGGTACTGTGGTTTGAGACTGTATTGCATCAGCATAACTTAGATACAGCATTGCTGTATATTAAAGATTTTCACGTTGCAATTTTTTTTTTATTATTGTTTTGGAATAACGTACTCTGTACTGCTTTTCTACATGTCATTATCGCGGGAAAATCAATGTGTATCTTTTGTTTTGATTTTGTTTCAAAACTTTTTCGTGTTATTGTGGGCGATTTTTTTTTCATGTTTTTGAAGTCCTGATTCCACGGGCAACGCCGTGCGCGTTCTGCTAGTTAGTTATATTTTGTAAAATACTTTTTGGCACGACATCGTTTTAAAAAACATACCAATCTTCTGCGGCTAAAGCTGACCGAGCCATGAAGCTTTGAATGTCAATATTTTAGCCGATTTCAATAGCCACCTAGAGAAAAATCCGCCAACGAGGAAGCATTGGCGTTATTTGGCCTAAAATACTGAAATTAAAAGATCTATAATTTGGCCAATTTTGGTCGCAGAAGATTGATATTTTTTGTTTAAATATTAGTGTGTAGAGAATATTTTACTAAACATGATTAACTAAAATTTAAACTTCTTAATTTTTTTCTACATCACATTTATTAACTGAAACAACATAAAATATAAATCTTTACGTGGCTAAAAGTATTTTTAAAATTGGAATTGTATTTCTAACGGTTTAGAAGTTACTTATTGGGCAGTGATCAGAGTAGTGACACGTTTATATTACTGTTCGTCTTCCATGTTTTGGGGAAACATAGAGAATATGTCAAAAATAAATATGATTAACTCATTCATAGATTTATACCTCTCTGATGAGTGGTTGCTGAACATTTTCTGATTAAAGAATATGCGACAATATATGCATTAGAAATGTAGTGTTATTTGACATACTTGAAACAATCATAATTTTTTCGGGCGGTGAAAGTACCTTTTAGGAATCTCTGATAAACAAGATACGGTCTTCGGTTTTGTGGCCAATACAATTACCGTAGTCGCATTCGGGGCACCTAAAAAATCATTAAACACGAAAACTATTAATTATAAATTAAGTTTCATGTTGAAAATTTCAGACTGTATTTCTAAAATAAATAAATTACTGTTATTAAAACAATTTTTACAAACGTCATTGTACTAGTGTACTAAAAAAAAGATTTTTTTTTAAAATTTTGATTACTTTCTGCTTCCAGCCGTTAATTTATAATTTACTGTTATAAATATTTTGGAATATTGTAATTAATTTTGTTTTCGAATTCTTCTTTTAATTGGCAGCAATCGTATGGGATCAAAATTTAATTAAATTGAAAGGTTAATTGTTAATTAAATTCCTCAAATGTTGCAAACATTTATACAAAGTTCGAAAACTCTGACAAACACCGAAGAAAGCGAAAATTAATTCCAAAATTCCATCGCAAATTAACCAAGTTAAATCAAATAAAAGTGTGGGAAAATTACAATTTTCAAGTAATCCTTATGCTATTCAAGAAGAATTTTACATGACCTAAATAATAAGACTTTGTTGAGTATTATTAAGTCCATATGTATTTAATCTTATACCAGAAACGTTAAAAAATTCAGAAATTTTTATCATTTTAAGGAAATGTTTATCGTAACTTCAAAAAATGTCTCAAATCTTTAAAGTCTCAAGTCTTTATCATTCAATATAGATATGAATCGAGCAGATACTAACGAAAGAAACAGTTTTTACATTTATATTTAGTATTTTCTTACACATAAGAAGATTCTACCTGTATTTAAAATTATTAGAAACCTCTGAAAAATTGGTTGAAAAATAATATTGTGGGTTTTTTTCACAAATATACCCATGTATAGGATTTTTAAAAACATGTTATCTCTTCAATTACTTGAACGACGACATAGCAGTAAACAATACCATCTTGTTGGTCACGTATGAATTTCTAGATATATTCCACGCCCATTCCAGACATTTATATCTACTTACTAGCCAGCATAATAATGCAGATTTTCATACAGTGCAGGTGAAATACATCCAAATGAAACTATTTTTACTAAGAAAACTCCACTTAATACATTGTAAAAGTGCTACGGTGTCAATAGAGGATAGACCCGTTTTGTATTGACACTGTTGAGGGTTATTGTAAACCGCTTTCCGCGGCTGCCACTCTGAATTTCAGCCAGAAAAAGATGCCGATACATAATGTTCTGAGAGAGCTTTAAGAAGCTAAAATTTAAACAAGTGACAAGTGTTTAACATCGTCTAGGAACTAGGTGGGATGCGAAGCCCAGCTTACAATCTGATAAACCTTAAACTGGAAGTTTGGTTCTTAAGTGAGCAAGAGGTTAGTTACCTTTTACAAGAAATTAGAAATAGCTTTTGGTCATCTTTAGAACCACGAATAATGCTCATTTTTAATTTCGTGAACTTAACAAAGAGCCTTCAGGAGTTGTTCTCTGTAATGCAATTGAAATACAAAGTAGTCACTAAATTCCGATTACCTCCTTAACTTCAAATAGGCAACAGCTATAGGTATAAAAGTGATTCATGATAAGGCCGCTTACATTGCCTCCTATTAGCAAAATTCGAAGTTAGCATTAAATCTTCAAAACAATACGAGACACCGAGAAAAAGTTAGTTGGAAAGTTGTAGAGTAGTTGTAGACTAGAATTGTACATCATCGATTTTGTTAGAAAACATACATTGCTGTCTAAATTTGAGCCAATGCAGAGAGAAATTGTATGGCCACGAACTGTAAAGTTGTAACGTCACGTAAACGTCAAATCACAACGGATTTGGTATTTATTATTCCGCTGTGTTACAAATGTGTTATTCTGCTTTTCGTGGGCCACAATTAACGTTAAAGTAACTCCAGGAACCCTATAAAATATCTCAGAAAATGGAAATCACGACCGAACAAATGCGCTTTTCTTGCATTCTTATATTAGAATTAATTTGCGCAAGGTATCGAACTAAACTTATTCTCTACAACTTCGTAATTGGCTGTCTTCCAGTATATCGTACAGGAAAGCTAACTCTAGATAATTTTGAGGCTAGGGGCGCCGTCTCGTCGCGTAGCGTGTAGACACTTCGCTATAACTAGACCTCACTTTTATGACTATAGCTTTCGCCCTTCTAAAGTTAAGAGGGAGGGGGTTTGCTCAAGACATCAGGATTCTGTACAGAACTAACCATGTGTGGTTTTCTGATTATTAGTTGTTACTTTTGGAAGCCTTTAGCCAGAACACCTTATATTACACTAAATAAACGCGCATATGTTAATTTTTCTTAAAATTAACACTTTGAAAGCTAGATAAAAGAATTTTTACTTACTTTCTGCAGCTGCAAGTATTTTATCAAATTGGTAGTAGTCTTCTCCTTCGTCTTGGAAGTGATCTAAAGCAATTATCATCTTTGGATCTACAAATCTTACCAGGTTTGATATGGCCTATAATGTAACAGAAGTTTTTACTTTTAAATGGCATATTATGCAATAATAGTTTTTTGTTGTTGTTATTGTTAGCAGATTATTCCAAATTTGTTTATAAATAAGACTGACTCGGCTAAGAATTTTTCGGTTAAATATTCCAAGACATCATCTGACTACTGATTGTTACTTATTTTCATCACAATTAGGGTTGAATGTTTTTTTCGCTTCTGATAATAATATTAAAGTAACCTGACTTTGTATTAATAAACACAACACGGTTCAAGTTTTCAAATAGTTTATTCAGTATAGATATATCTTGTTTCTAAATAAGAATTTGAATATTAATTGGTGAAATTTTATGACTTTGTCTCTATCCTAACAAAAGAAATCGTGTTTCTTTAACCTGCTATACTGAAATAAAATCAAGTTATATTTTTATGAACTAAGTTGAAGTTTGCGAATCCTTTCCATCAGTCGTAGGATATCATCCATATATATAAAGATGAATGTTTGCTTCAATCCTCTTTACTGTATTGTCAAAAACAATGGTGAAATTTTAAATAGTTGGGAATAACGTATCAATAATTTAGCAGCCAGGAAAGCCAATCTTCTGGGTGAACAAGCTGGTCTTCAAAGGTTGGTTCCCAAAGTAAAATTAGTGTTTTGAAAGAAATTGACAAAACTAACTGCAATAATTTTATACCATGTTGATTGTGAGTTAAGATTGTATATGTTTAAAAATTATGTTATTCTATAGTGTTTCAATTTTATCAAGTTATGACATTCGCAACACAATGAAGAAAATATTTACTCTGGAGCCATGGAAAGGAAGAGGGCCACTCCAAATTGCACCTATGCTTGTCGTTGCTAGCATAGCGAAAATAGCTTCTTTCCTGTTCGTCATTATGCCTGTAACAATAACAGAAAGGATTGCTGTTTCTCATCAATTACTTAACTGATGCTGAAATACTTCTTAATTTACCAGAAACTAACGAACAACAGAAAATGACATTAAATTTTTCCTCTAGAGAATATTTCTTCTCTTTTTCTCTTCTTTCTTTTTCTTCGTATCAGAACAAATAAACATTTGCTTAATGCTTATTACTGATAGAGGATTGATTGTTCGTAATCTTACAGTGAATCTTCAGTTGTTAGTTACCGAATATAACTTTTCTTCAGTATTTTTGTGGGTATTTCCTGTTGTTCACTAGGTTCATCTTGATATGTCTTTTAAATAAACTTTTATATATTAAACCTATCATTTTCTCCCATCAATGATAGATGTAGTATGATTTATACATATATAGGTTTTTTATGCACTTATGTTTATTATGTATTAATAATTATGAATGGAATCTGTGTTATTTGGTAAAGCATAACAATTTTTCTCCCCCTTTCAACCCATTTCGATCGCCATACCCTTTGTTGGTAATAGCAATCGGTTAGTGTGAAATATTTATACAGTAGTGATTAGGAGAGATTGTACTTACAGGCTACTCTGTCTCCAACTGTTAAACCATGTTTGCGAAATGCTGCAGCATATTGCCTAACTTCTTCGAACATTTCAGAGAATGTCACTGAATCTTCATTCCCATACTCATCTGAAACAACAAATTTTATAATTAAAATCCTATCCCACTTGTAAAATTGCATGGAATATTTTTTTTTTTATTTTGGTTCACATATCAATAATTCTTTCTGCATGCGGGCATTTGAATGTCGAAAGTTAATCTGATTACCGAGTCGAATGCAACCGGTGATCAGTGAGGGAACGTAATCCATCCAAAGACGACTTTCGTTACAGTAATTTCTCTTTAACCGATAACACAGGCCAACAAATTTTTGTTTTGTTTGATGCTTGAAAACTTTTAACTGATTTGGACTATATTTCGTGTGCTTGTTTCAAGTATGAAAACAGTTTTCTCTCTCTTTCTACATATCAGTTCAACGTTTTGAGAATCGGTGTAGCTAAATTATGATATAATTTAAAGCTTCACAGAACATATTATTCTTCGAATCACATGAAAAGAAAAATGAAGAATATTAGCATCTGTTCTTACACAAGAAGTCAAGTAATGAATGAAAGGATATGATACCATGGTTTTGGTCATGGAAGAAATTTTAAAAATAGCTAACATTCTCCTTATTTAGATTACCCTCGTCTTGTTGCCTATGAGATAGCATTGCCGAACAATATCACGAGATAAAAAAATAGTGCCTTCAAGAGAAAGAATGTTTGTTGGAGAAAGAGATGCCATTCATAAACCCTTAGTGGGACGAGACAGAATGATCCTGCCTCAGCTGTATATCATGCTAGGATAAATGAAACAGTTCACAAAAGCTCTTCATCAGGATAGCCTTTGCTTTGTATACACAGGAGAAAAATTCTTGGAATAACTAAAGAAAACTAAAAGCTGGAATTTTTGATAGTCTTTAAATCAGACATCTCATGAACGCTCACCATTTCTTAGATTCCATAAATGAGACACAGCGAAAAGAGTGGATCACATTTGCTCTTGTTGCCAAGAGCTTTCTAGACAACTACAAGGCTTAAAACTTTGTAGATTTAGTTGACAACATACTTAAAAGTTTCAAACACCTTGTTTATAAGATGAGAATAAAGGTTCAGTACTTGTATACACATTTAGACCGTTTCTCTAAAATTCTTGGCTATACTAGTGAAAAACATAGTAAACGATTTCACCAGGACATAAATACTGTGGAGAAGCGATATCAGAACAGTTGGGATACTCGTATGGTTTCAGATTACTTTTGGAATCTTCAAAGAGACTATGTAAACAAAGTTCCTCAAGAATATCAAACAAAAGAAGATTTTGTGGTGGGACAAAATAATTTTTTATTTTGTTTTGATTTGATTCTTCGCGTTGTTAATTTTTAATTAAGCAATTGTATATTTACAAGAGTGTTGCTGTGTTTAAATTTCTATTATTTAAAACGTTTTACAAAAATTATTAAGGAAGATTCAGTGCCTGCATGTGTGCTAACCTGAATAAGCCAGTGTCGTATCTTGTAAACAAGAAGCCATAGACAAACACTAAGGTCATATTAGTTTTCAGCACATTAAATACTCATAAAACCAGTTACAAAATCACCATCACCAAAGTATGTGTTGGCCTGTGTAATCAATTTACAGTAGATTTTCATAGGGATTACAAAATATCTTTCTGGAGACTCTGAAAATGTAAATAAAAAAATGTACAATTTCTTCTTTCGTCAATTTATTTGAAATAACATTATTATAAGGATCACCCAAATGAAGGTGGGATTGTGGTTCTAAAGGCGTAATTTCACCGGGTAGAGCTTTAAAATTTCTCTGATGGATGTCTGCTAATGTCAGAAGACATCTATTGTGAACCGATTAATCGCGGTGTATCGCTGAGTAAAACAAATGCGACAAAACATGTAACGTCGTGTCATGGATACCTCTAAACTTGCTCAGCGCGCAGTACTCTATTTTTGGGGACCGAAGTTGTTACTGGAACAAACATTTGCAGTCGAAAATGTATGGGCTTAAGTGATTTTAGAGATTTTCGTACAAGTCAAAGAAACTGCTTTCCGACGGTGCAGTAACTTTTCCACTAAAGACTAACTTTGTGTGACCTGACCTAAGCATGTCAGCTATGCACATTTGTCCATCATAAAAATCACTGCACCATCGGAAAACAGCTTTACCTGACATGCATACTAACTCATACACATTCAGTGGTAATTGTCGGTTCCGCCGAGATCTTCTGCCGAATAAAACTGGACTACTGAGCCCTGAGCCGGATTAGAGAAATCAATGTTATTACCTGTTTTGTCACTTATGCTTCTTTGGGTTACACAACGCAGTTAACAGCTTTATAACAGGTTTCCCCTGATATCACAGCCATCTACCAGAGAAAACTTGAATTTCTACCACGAGAAATAGTGCTACGAGAGACGCAGTTGCACATTATTTGGGCGTACCTTATACATGTATCTTGCTTGCCTAATACGGTGAGACTATACTTGGTTCTACAATCTTTCCTTTTTTAAATTTAAAAGGTCTGCGAAGCTCTTAGAATACTCAGACAACAAGAATCCATTATAGCATAGCTAAAGTTGTCAAATTCTTGTTCCAGAAACCGTTCTTTCATTTCCATTTCATCTCTACAACTGGAAGTCCGTATATTATCTTTGAAACTTGCTTCGGCTCTATTTTGCAGCGGCGCCAACAAATAGGAGTAAGATACAGTTCTTCGTATCTAACACGCTGCATGGCTTCTTTTATTTGCTGTGTCAGATATTTATTATTTAAATATGTGTTCGTAGTTTGAATATTAAAATCTTTCATAAAAGTGCTCCTCGTTCCGATATCTTTGCAGTCTTAATTATTCGTTAAGCGTTCTTTTGTTAGATTTCATAACGGATGTAGATAACATCTGATGATAAACTATCAAAAATCTGTTTCGCATTAACTCTGCATTAATTAACTGTTAAATAATCTCACCGTTTAAAAACATTATCTGTCGTCGAGTTAGTTATCAGATACACTTAATCTCTGTATTACAAGCTAATGAAAACAGCCCACTTTGACAAATTAAATGTCCTTTAGACAGAATTTTGTGCATTAGGAGAAAGACTCCTTGTTCCTCATTTTTTGATAGAATCGTAGTAAAACTCAATAGTTTTTGTGAATTCATTGTTCATATATTGGAAGATATTTTAAGTTTTGTTGTTACTATATATCTTGAAGATGTGGAATATAATTACCTTCACATACCAAAGCCAGTCGGTCGTCTCTTATCCTCATGAGATTTTCAGCAAAATTTAATCTTGCTCCGCTAAACCATTCATTATCTAAGAATCCGCTCCCCGTTTTCACCAAAACCTGCGAAGAAACGGAAGTTACGCTTATGCTTACTCTGTTGTCCCAAAATAGATACTTCTTTAACCTATTAATACATTAGTCGCATTTCTTCAATAATATTTTATATGAAAATGAAACATTTTGTGAAACCAACTAGAAAATTACTAATTAATACCATAATAATAATACTATTATTAATTAATACTATTACCTAGTCTTCTCATTTAAGGACATAAGGAAAAATGTAGAAAAAATATCGAAATCTACAATTATGGGAAATTGCGAATAAGAACATATTCTTACAATTGTATTTACTTATCTATTTTATAATCCCAAGATCCTGATAAATAATAGAAAGAACTTACCTTTTCTTCTGGCCATTGCAAAAAAAAAAATATACTTTCGCGTGTGACTTGAAAATAAAAAGGTTACATCATCAATTGAATTCTTGACACCGTTGCCATCAATAATATATAATAGAAGAATCGAATACTTAAGAATTCTTTTTTGTAAAATTTATGTTCAAAAATCATTCCTGGGAGTTAGTTAATGATGCATTTTTTAAAAGTGTCCTGAAAAGGGACGTTGCACAGTGGTCCAATTTCGGTTTGTAGCGCGACAAAAAT
>BGPR01051387.1:0-10841 GCA_013235015.1 Araneus ventricosus
TGTAATTGTATTTAATTAATTGTAATTTTCTATTTAATTCTGTAATTAAATGTGATTGCTTTTGTCAATTTGAATTTAAAGTTTTAATTACGTGAATATAGCATCATTTAAAGTGTTCTAATAGTTGAAGTTGGATAAAAATATAAATTGTTTATGTGCATTTTAATCAATGAAAGGAATTTTAATCTAAAAGCCACCTTTTAGAAAAGAAGAAATAAAATTTTTGTCTATCTAGGAATATCACAAGACTGCACGAGATCTGATAAAAAAAAGTATTGGAAAAGATGCTCTAACCTCAAATTTAAAACACGAAGAGTGAAGATGCTTGGCAGATATTGACCTTGAACCCATCCCGTATGCTCCGGAAGTTACAAGATCATAGTTCCCAAACATATTTTAAAAAGTTACGGAACAGCATACATATTTTTGAAAGTTCTGTACAGTAGAACTTTGAAAAAACATGTATGTTGTGCTGTCGTTACATTTCTAATGGTAGAGTAAGTTAAACACAGAACCTGTTTCAAATTTTGTCAAACGCTTGGCGATACTTATGGTCAAAATAGTGCAAAATTTAAGAAAGTTTTGGGGGAATATTGTATGAACAGCACAATTGTTCTAAATTGTTCAAATACTTTTCCAACATTGCCGTGAAAATTTCGGAAGTGATGACCTCCAAATCATTGCCAAATATCAAAATATCCAAGATGCGTTCAACTGTACATGGAAATTAGTTAATCACTATTAGTGGGTTATCTATAGAATGTAGCAGTAGGTACTAGTCACTTTAGTATATGCCGACTGAAAATATAAATAAAAGATGTGTGTTTGTCAATTTTGTGACGAAAATGTTCTCTGCCATCCAAGAAGAATTCCGCTTTCAGCTGCATTCGATCTTCTTGAATGTGCTAAAAATGATAAAAAGTTTTTGAAAATTATTGTAACAGGGGATGAAATGTAGGTTTATAGTTATGAATCAAGGAGATTGAGTGCAGTTTTCAACTGAATTTCTATACCATAACAAATGCGACAACAGCTCAGTACACATATTTACGTAGTCCCTTGGTCCTATCTATACTTATAAAAGGCAATGTTTGTGTGCGTGTGTGTGTGTGTGTGTTTGTCGGCGATGTCCAGACGAATCTATCGCACTTACAGCCATGAAATTTGGTACACAGGTAGTCGTAATGGTGACTGAATGCACCTCGAAGCCGAAATTTTAAATTTTAATCTAGAATTTTTTTTATTTAATGTTTTGTGTTGTTTTGGTTGATTTTTCGCACTAATTTCTCAATAGAATAGTTACGAATAAGTTTACGATAAAAATATATACACCATCGGAAAGAGCATGCGATTTCCGTTCTAATGAAGTTAGTTTTGAATTTCTAACGTAATTTACTGAATTTTGAGAATTTTTTTAAAAATTGTCACTTTCTCCTTATATTTTTAACTGTCAATGTTTTTTTCCCTCGCATCCAACGTTCTAATAAACCTATGATTTTCAGTTTTTTTATGGTAACACCAGAGGTATTTATCTCTCATTTAAAACAAGAACGGTTAAAATATCTTTGTCCGTTCGTTTTTAATAATTTTTTTTCTTAAAGGGTTAAAAAAATTCTTTTCGAATGAAGTTCTTTCTCCGGAACGGTGAGTTTCTCCCTGGCTACGGCTAGCGCCATCTGTTGGAATTATTCTCTCCTCAATTTTTAGCATGTTTTGCTAGGAATAATTTGAAATCATTTCGTTGGACGCAAGGGTTTAGTCGTAAATTAAGCAGTGCTGGAAGATTCTGACATGGGTGATAAGTTGGCTTTGAACTTCTAACGTAATTCGCTGAATTATGAGAGAATTTTTTTCGTGATGATCTAAAAGAGTTTCTTTACCATCTGCGTAAAATGTGCCATAGCTTTTCACGCAAGCTCCAGGGGGGTGACGAAGGGGGTACTGTCGTGACCTTGAAACGTCACGGTACTGTGGTTTGAGACTGTATTGCATCAGCATAACTTAGATACAGCATTGCTGTATATTAAAGATTTTCACGTTGCAATTTTTTTTTTATTATTGTTTTGGAATAACGTACTCTGTACTGCTTTTCTACATGTCATTATCGCGGGAAAATCAATGTGTATCTTTTGTTTTGATTTTGTTTCAAAACTTTTTCGTGTTATTGTGGGCGATTTTTTTTTCATGTTTTTGAAGTCCTGATTCCACGGGCAACGCCGTGCGCGTTCTGCTAGTTAGTTATATTTTGTAAAATACTTTTTGGCACGACATCGTTTTAAAAAACATACCAATCTTCTGCGGCTAAAGCTGACCGAGCCATGAAGCTTTGAATGTCAATATTTTAGCCGATTTCAATAGCCACCTAGAGAAAAATCCGCCAACGAGGAAGCATTGGCGTTATTTGGCCTAAAATACTGAAATTAAAAGATCTATAATTTGGCCAATTTTGGTCGCAGAAGATTGATATTTTTTGTTTAAATATTAGTGTGTAGAGAATATTTTACTAAACATGATTAACTAAAATTTAAACTTCTTAATTTTTTTCTACATCACATTTATTAACTGAAACAACATAAAATATAAATCTTTACGTGGCTAAAAGTATTTTTAAAATTGGAATTGTATTTCTAACGGTTTAGAAGTTACTTATTGGGCAGTGATCAGAGTAGTGACACGTTTATATTACTGTTCGTCTTCCATGTTTTGGGGAAACATAGAGAATATGTCAAAAATAAATATGATTAACTCATTCATAGATTTATACCTCTCTGATGAGTGGTTGCTGAACATTTTCTGATTAAAGAATATGCGACAATATATGCATTAGAAATGTAGTGTTATTTGACATACTTGAAACAATCATAATTTTTTCGGGCGGTGAAAGTACCTTTTAGGAATCTCTGATAAACAAGATACGGTCTTCGGTTTTGTGGCCAATACAATTACCGTAGTCGCATTCGGGGCACCTAAAAAATCATTAAACACGAAAACTATTAATTATAAATTAAGTTTCATGTTGAAAATTTCAGACTGTATTTCTAAAATAAATAAATTACTGTTATTAAAACAATTTTTACAAACGTCATTGTACTAGTGTACTAAAAAAAAGATTTTTTTTTAAAATTTTGATTACTTTCTGCTTCCAGCCGTTAATTTATAATTTACTGTTATAAATATTTTGGAATATTGTAATTAATTTTGTTTTCGAATTCTTCTTTTAATTGGCAGCAATCGTATGGGATCAAAATTTAATTAAATTGAAAGGTTAATTGTTAATTAAATTCCTCAAATGTTGCAAACATTTATACAAAGTTCGAAAACTCTGACAAACACCGAAGAAAGCGAAAATTAATTCCAAAATTCCATCGCAAATTAACCAAGTTAAATCAAATAAAAGTGTGGGAAAATTACAATTTTCAAGTAATCCTTATGCTATTCAAGAAGAATTTTACATGACCTAAATAATAAGACTTTGTTGAGTATTATTAAGTCCATATGTATTTAATCTTATACCAGAAACGTTAAAAAATTCAGAAATTTTTATCATTTTAAGGAAATGTTTATCGTAACTTCAAAAAATGTCTCAAATCTTTAAAGTCTCAAGTCTTTATCATTCAATATAGATATGAATCGAGCAGATACTAACGAAAGAAACAGTTTTTACATTTATATTTAGTATTTTCTTACACATAAGAAGATTCTACCTGTATTTAAAATTATTAGAAACCTCTGAAAAATTGGTTGAAAAATAATATTGTGGGTTTTTTTCACAAATATACCCATGTATAGGATTTTTAAAAACATGTTATCTCTTCAATTACTTGAACGACGACATAGCAGTAAACAATACCATCTTGTTGGTCACGTATGAATTTCTAGATATATTCCACGCCCATTCCAGACATTTATATCTACTTACTAGCCAGCATAATAATGCAGATTTTCATACAGTGCAGGTGAAATACATCCAAATGAAACTATTTTTACTAAGAAAACTCCACTTAATACATTGTAAAAGTGCTACGGTGTCAATAGAGGATAGACCCGTTTTGTATTGACACTGTTGAGGGTTATTGTAAACCGCTTTCCGCGGCTGCCACTCTGAATTTCAGCCAGAAAAAGATGCCGATACATAATGTTCTGAGAGAGCTTTAAGAAGCTAAAATTTAAACAAGTGACAAGTGTTTAACATCGTCTAGGAACTAGGTGGGATGCGAAGCCCAGCTTACAATCTGATAAACCTTAAACTGGAAGTTTGGTTCTTAAGTGAGCAAGAGGTTAGTTACCTTTTACAAGAAATTAGAAATAGCTTTTGGTCATCTTTAGAACCACGAATAATGCTCATTTTTAATTTCGTGAACTTAACAAAGAGCCTTCAGGAGTTGTTCTCTGTAATGCAATTGAAATACAAAGTAGTCACTAAATTCCGATTACCTCCTTAACTTCAAATAGGCAACAGCTATAGGTATAAAAGTGATTCATGATAAGGCCGCTTACATTGCCTCCTATTAGCAAAATTCGAAGTTAGCATTAAATCTTCAAAACAATACGAGACACCGAGAAAAAGTTAGTTGGAAAGTTGTAGAGTAGTTGTAGACTAGAATTGTACATCATCGATTTTGTTAGAAAACATACATTGCTGTCTAAATTTGAGCCAATGCAGAGAGAAATTGTATGGCCACGAACTGTAAAGTTGTAACGTCACGTAAACGTCAAATCACAACGGATTTGGTATTTATTATTCCGCTGTGTTACAAATGTGTTATTCTGCTTTTCGTGGGCCACAATTAACGTTAAAGTAACTCCAGGAACCCTATAAAATATCTCAGAAAATGGAAATCACGACCGAACAAATGCGCTTTTCTTGCATTCTTATATTAGAATTAATTTGCGCAAGGTATCGAACTAAACTTATTCTCTACAACTTCGTAATTGGCTGTCTTCCAGTATATCGTACAGGAAAGCTAACTCTAGATAATTTTGAGGCTAGGGGCGCCGTCTCGTCGCGTAGCGTGTAGACACTTCGCTATAACTAGACCTCACTTTTATGACTATAGCTTTCGCCCTTCTAAAGTTAAGAGGGAGGGGGTTTGCTCAAGACATCAGGATTCTGTACAGAACTAACCATGTGTGGTTTTCTGATTATTAGTTGTTACTTTTGGAAGCCTTTAGCCAGAACACCTTATATTACACTAAATAAACGCGCATATGTTAATTTTTCTTAAAATTAACACTTTGAAAGCTAGATAAAAGAATTTTTACTTACTTTCTGCAGCTGCAAGTATTTTATCAAATTGGTAGTAGTCTTCTCCTTCGTCTTGGAAGTGATCTAAAGCAATTATCATCTTTGGATCTACAAATCTTACCAGGTTTGATATGGCCTATAATGTAACAGAAGTTTTTACTTTTAAATGGCATATTATGCAATAATAGTTTTTTGTTGTTGTTATTGTTAGCAGATTATTCCAAATTTGTTTATAAATAAGACTGACTCGGCTAAGAATTTTTCGGTTAAATATTCCAAGACATCATCTGACTACTGATTGTTACTTATTTTCATCACAATTAGGGTTGAATGTTTTTTTCGCTTCTGATAATAATATTAAAGTAACCTGACTTTGTATTAATAAACACAACACGGTTCAAGTTTTCAAATAGTTTATTCAGTATAGATATATCTTGTTTCTAAATAAGAATTTGAATATTAATTGGTGAAATTTTATGACTTTGTCTCTATCCTAACAAAAGAAATCGTGTTTCTTTAACCTGCTATACTGAAATAAAATCAAGTTATATTTTTATGAACTAAGTTGAAGTTTGCGAATCCTTTCCATCAGTCGTAGGATATCATCCATATATATAAAGATGAATGTTTGCTTCAATCCTCTTTACTGTATTGTCAAAAACAATGGTGAAATTTTAAATAGTTGGGAATAACGTATCAATAATTTAGCAGCCAGGAAAGCCAATCTTCTGGGTGAACAAGCTGGTCTTCAAAGGTTGGTTCCCAAAGTAAAATTAGTGTTTTGAAAGAAATTGACAAAACTAACTGCAATAATTTTATACCATGTTGATTGTGAGTTAAGATTGTATATGTTTAAAAATTATGTTATTCTATAGTGTTTCAATTTTATCAAGTTATGACATTCGCAACACAATGAAGAAAATATTTACTCTGGAGCCATGGAAAGGAAGAGGGCCACTCCAAATTGCACCTATGCTTGTCGTTGCTAGCATAGCGAAAATAGCTTCTTTCCTGTTCGTCATTATGCCTGTAACAATAACAGAAAGGATTGCTGTTTCTCATCAATTACTTAACTGATGCTGAAATACTTCTTAATTTACCAGAAACTAACGAACAACAGAAAATGACATTAAATTTTTCCTCTAGAGAATATTTCTTCTCTTTTTCTCTTCTTTCTTTTTCTTCGTATCAGAACAAATAAACATTTGCTTAATGCTTATTACTGATAGAGGATTGATTGTTCGTAATCTTACAGTGAATCTTCAGTTGTTAGTTACCGAATATAACTTTTCTTCAGTATTTTTGTGGGTATTTCCTGTTGTTCACTAGGTTCATCTTGATATGTCTTTTAAATAAACTTTTATATATTAAACCTATCATTTTCTCCCATCAATGATAGATGTAGTATGATTTATACATATATAGGTTTTTTATGCACTTATGTTTATTATGTATTAATAATTATGAATGGAATCTGTGTTATTTGGTAAAGCATAACAATTTTTCTCCCCCTTTCAACCCATTTCGATCGCCATACCCTTTGTTGGTAATAGCAATCGGTTAGTGTGAAATATTTATACAGTAGTGATTAGGAGAGATTGTACTTACAGGCTACTCTGTCTCCAACTGTTAAACCATGTTTGCGAAATGCTGCAGCATATTGCCTAACTTCTTCGAACATTTCAGAGAATGTCACTGAATCTTCATTCCCATACTCATCTGAAACAACAAATTTTATAATTAAAATCCTATCCCACTTGTAAAATTGCATGGAATATTTTTTTTTTTATTTTGGTTCACATATCAATAATTCTTTCTGCATGCGGGCATTTGAATGTCGAAAGTTAATCTGATTACCGAGTCGAATGCAACCGGTGATCAGTGAGGGAACGTAATCCATCCAAAGACGACTTTCGTTACAGTAATTTCTCTTTAACCGATAACACAGGCCAACAAATTTTTGTTTTGTTTGATGCTTGAAAACTTTTAACTGATTTGGACTATATTTCGTGTGCTTGTTTCAAGTATGAAAACAGTTTTCTCTCTCTTTCTACATATCAGTTCAACGTTTTGAGAATCGGTGTAGCTAAATTATGATATAATTTAAAGCTTCACAGAACATATTATTCTTCGAATCACATGAAAAGAAAAATGAAGAATATTAGCATCTGTTCTTACACAAGAAGTCAAGTAATGAATGAAAGGATATGATACCATGGTTTTGGTCATGGAAGAAATTTTAAAAATAGCTAACATTCTCCTTATTTAGATTACCCTCGTCTTGTTGCCTATGAGATAGCATTGCCGAACAATATCACGAGATAAAAAAATAGTGCCTTCAAGAGAAAGAATGTTTGTTGGAGAAAGAGATGCCATTCATAAACCCTTAGTGGGACGAGACAGAATGATCCTGCCTCAGCTGTATATCATGCTAGGATAAATGAAACAGTTCACAAAAGCTCTTCATCAGGATAGCCTTTGCTTTGTATACACAGGAGAAAAATTCTTGGAATAACTAAAGAAAACTAAAAGCTGGAATTTTTGATAGTCTTTAAATCAGACATCTCATGAACGCTCACCATTTCTTAGATTCCATAAATGAGACACAGCGAAAAGAGTGGATCACATTTGCTCTTGTTGCCAAGAGCTTTCTAGACAACTACAAGGCTTAAAACTTTGTAGATTTAGTTGACAACATACTTAAAAGTTTCAAACACCTTGTTTATAAGATGAGAATAAAGGTTCAGTACTTGTATACACATTTAGACCGTTTCTCTAAAATTCTTGGCTATACTAGTGAAAAACATAGTAAACGATTTCACCAGGACATAAATACTGTGGAGAAGCGATATCAGAACAGTTGGGATACTCGTATGGTTTCAGATTACTTTTGGAATCTTCAAAGAGACTATGTAAACAAAGTTCCTCAAGAATATCAAACAAAAGAAGATTTTGTGGTGGGACAAAATAATTTTTTATTTTGTTTTGATTTGATTCTTCGCGTTGTTAATTTTTAATTAAGCAATTGTATATTTACAAGAGTGTTGCTGTGTTTAAATTTCTATTATTTAAAACGTTTTACAAAAATTATTAAGGAAGATTCAGTGCCTGCATGTGTGCTAACCTGAATAAGCCAGTGTCGTATCTTGTAAACAAGAAGCCATAGACAAACACTAAGGTCATATTAGTTTTCAGCACATTAAATACTCATAAAACCAGTTACAAAATCACCATCACCAAAGTATGTGTTGGCCTGTGTAATCAATTTACAGTAGATTTTCATAGGGATTACAAAATATCTTTCTGGAGACTCTGAAAATGTAAATAAAAAAATGTACAATTTCTTCTTTCGTCAATTTATTTGAAATAACATTATTATAAGGATCACCCAAATGAAGGTGGGATTGTGGTTCTAAAGGCGTAATTTCACCGGGTAGAGCTTTAAAATTTCTCTGATGGATGTCTGCTAATGTCAGAAGACATCTATTGTGAACCGATTAATCGCGGTGTATCGCTGAGTAAAACAAATGCGACAAAACATGTAACGTCGTGTCATGGATACCTCTAAACTTGCTCAGCGCGCAGTACTCTATTTTTGGGGACCGAAGTTGTTACTGGAACAAACATTTGCAGTCGAAAATGTATGGGCTTAAGTGATTTTAGAGATTTTCGTACAAGTCAAAGAAACTGCTTTCCGACGGTGCAGTAACTTTTCCACTAAAGACTAACTTTGTGTGACCTGACCTAAGCATGTCAGCTATGCACATTTGTCCATCATAAAAATCACTGCACCATCGGAAAACAGCTTTACCTGACATGCATACTAACTCATACACATTCAGTGGTAATTGTCGGTTCCGCCGAGATCTTCTGCCGAATAAAACTGGACTACTGAGCCCTGAGCCGGATTAGAGAAATCAATGTTATTACCTGTTTTGTCACTTATGCTTCTTTGGGTTACACAACGCAGTTAACAGCTTTATAACAGGTTTCCCCTGATATCACAGCCATCTACCAGAGAAAACTTGAATTTCTACCACGAGAAATAGTGCTACGAGAGACGCAGTTGCACATTATTTGGGCGTACCTTATACATGTATCTTGCTTGCCTAATACGGTGAGACTATACTTGGTTCTACAATCTTTCCTTTTTTAAATTTAAAAGGTCTGCGAAGCTCTTAGAATACTCAGACAACAAGAATCCATTATAGCATAGCTAAAGTTGTCAAATTCTTGTTCCAGAAACCGTTCTTTCATTTCCATTTCATCTCTACAACTGGAAGTCCGTATATTATCTTTGAAACTTGCTTCGGCTCTATTTTGCAGCGGCGCCAACAAATAGGAGTAAGATACAGTTCTTCGTATCTAACACGCTGCATGGCTTCTTTTATTTGCTGTGTCAGATATTTATTATTTAAATATGTGTTCGTAGTTTGAATATTAAAATCTTTCATAAAAGTGCTCCTCGTTCCGATATCTTTGCAGTCTTAATTATTCGTTAAGCGTTCTTTTGTTAGATTTCATAACGGATGTAGATAACATCTGATGATAAACTATCAAAAATCTGTTTCGCATTAACTCTGCATTAATTAACTGTTAAATAATCTCACCGTTTAAAAACATTATCTGTCGTCGAGTTAGTTATCAGATACACTTAATCTCTGTATTACAAGCTAATGAAAACAGCCCACTTTGACAAATTAAATGTCCTTTAGACAGAATTTTGTGCATTAGGAGAAAGACTCCTTGTTCCTCATTTTTTGATAGAATCGTAGTAAAACTCAATAGTTTTTGTGAATTCATTGTTCATATATTGGAAGATATTTTAAGTTTTGTTGTTACTATATATCTTGAAGATGTGGAATATAATTACCTTCACATACCAAAGCCAGTCGGTCGTCTCTTATCCTCATGAGATTTTCAGCAAAATTTAATCTTGCTCCGCTAAACCATTCATTATCTAAGAATCCGCTCCCCGTTTTCACCAAAACCTGCGAAGAAACGGAAGTTACGCTTATGCTTACTCTGTTGTCCCAAAATAGATACTTCTTTAACCTATTAATACATTAGTCGCATTTCTTCAATAATATTTTATATGAAAATGAAACATTTTGTGAAACCAACTAGAAAATTACTAATTAATACCATAATAATAATACTATTATTAATTAATACTATTACCTAGTCTTCTCATTTAAGGACATAAGGAAAAATGTAGAAAAAATATCGAAATCTACAATTATGGGAAATTGCGAATAAGAACATATTCTTACAATTGTATTTACTTATCTATTTTATAATCCCAAGATCCTGATAAATAATAGAAAGAACTTACCTTTTCTTCTGGCCATTGCAAAAAAAAAAATATACTTTCGCGTGTGACTTGAAAATAAAAAGGTTACATCATCAATTGAATTCTTGACACCGTTGCCATCAATAATATATAATAGAAGAATCGAATACTTAAGAATTCTTTTTTGTAAAATTTATGTTCAAAAATCATTCCTGGGAGTTAGTTAATGATGCATTTTTTAAAAGTGTCCTGAAAAGGGACGTTGCACAGTGGTCCAATTTCGGTTTGTAGCGCGACAAAAAT
>BGPR01051388.1:0-10841 GCA_013235015.1 Araneus ventricosus
ATTTTTGTCGCGCTACAAACCGAAATTGGACCACTGTGCAACGTCCCTTTTCAGGACACTTTTAAAAAATGCATCATTAACTAACTCCCAGGAATGATTTTTGAACATAAATTTTACAAAAAAGAATTCTTAAGTATTCGATTCTTCTATTATATATTATTGATGGCAACGGTGTCAAGAATTCAATTGATGATGTAACCTTTTTATTTTCAAGTCACACGCGAAAGTATATTTTTTTTTTTGCAATGGCCAGAAGAAAAGGTAAGTTCTTTCTATTATTTATCAGGATCTTGGGATTATAAAATAGATAAGTAAATACAATTGTAAGAATATGTTCTTATTCGCAATTTCCCATAATTGTAGATTTCGATATTTTTTCTACATTTTTCCTTATGTCCTTAAATGAGAAGACTAGGTAATAGTATTAATTAATAATAGTATTATTATTATGGTATTAATTAGTAATTTTCTAGTTGGTTTCACAAAATGTTTCATTTTCATATAAAATATTATTGAAGAAATGCGACTAATGTATTAATAGGTTAAAGAAGTATCTATTTTGGGACAACAGAGTAAGCATAAGCGTAACTTCCGTTTCTTCGCAGGTTTTGGTGAAAACGGGGAGCGGATTCTTAGATAATGAATGGTTTAGCGGAGCAAGATTAAATTTTGCTGAAAATCTCATGAGGATAAGAGACGACCGACTGGCTTTGGTATGTGAAGGTAATTATATTCCACATCTTCAAGATATATAGTAACAACAAAACTTAAAATATCTTCCAATATATGAACAATGAATTCACAAAAACTATTGAGTTTTACTACGATTCTATCAAAAAATGAGGAACAAGGAGTCTTTCTCCTAATGCACAAAATTCTGTCTAAAGGACATTTAATTTGTCAAAGTGGGCTGTTTTCATTAGCTTGTAATACAGAGATTAAGTGTATCTGATAACTAACTCGACGACAGATAATGTTTTTAAACGGTGAGATTATTTAACAGTTAATTAATGCAGAGTTAATGCGAAACAGATTTTTGATAGTTTATCATCAGATGTTATCTACATCCGTTATGAAATCTAACAAAAGAACGCTTAACGAATAATTAAGACTGCAAAGATATCGGAACGAGGAGCACTTTTATGAAAGATTTTAATATTCAAACTACGAACACATATTTAAATAATAAATATCTGACACAGCAAATAAAAGAAGCCATGCAGCGTGTTAGATACGAAGAACTGTATCTTACTCCTATTTGTTGGCGCCGCTGCAAAATAGAGCCGAAGCAAGTTTCAAAGATAATATACGGACTTCCAGTTGTAGAGATGAAATGGAAATGAAAGAACGGTTTCTGGAACAAGAATTTGACAACTTTAGCTATGCTATAATGGATTCTTGTTGTCTGAGTATTCTAAGAGCTTCGCAGACCTTTTAAATTTAAAAAAGGAAAGATTGTAGAACCAAGTATAGTCTCACCGTATTAGGCAAGCAAGATACATGTATAAGGTACGCCCAAATAATGTGCAACTGCGTCTCTCGTAGCACTATTTCTCGTGGTAGAAATTCAAGTTTTCTCTGGTAGATGGCTGTGATATCAGGGGAAACCTGTTATAAAGCTGTTAACTGCGTTGTGTAACCCAAAGAAGCATAAGTGACAAAACAGGTAATAACATTGATTTCTCTAATCCGGCTCAGGGCTCAGTAGTCCAGTTTTATTCGGCAGAAGATCTCGGCGGAACCGACAATTACCACTGAATGTGTATGAGTTAGTATGCATGTCAGGTAAAGCTGTTTTCCGATGGTGCAGTGATTTTTATGATGGACAAATGTGCATAGCTGACATGCTTAGGTCAGGTCACACAAAGTTAGTCTTTAGTGGAAAAGTTACTGCACCGTCGGAAAGCAGTTTCTTTGACTTGTACGAAAATCTCTAAAATCACTTAAGCCCATACATTTTCGACTGCAAATGTTTGTTCCAGTAACAACTTCGGTCCCCAAAAATAGAGTACTGCGCGCTGAGCAAGTTTAGAGGTATCCATGACACGACGTTACATGTTTTGTCGCATTTGTTTTACTCAGCGATACACCGCGATTAATCGGTTCACAATAGATGTCTTCTGACATTAGCAGACATCCATCAGAGAAATTTTAAAGCTCTACCCGGTGAAATTACGCCTTTAGAACCACAATCCCACCTTCATTTGGGTGATCCTTATAATAATGTTATTTCAAATAAATTGACGAAAGAAGAAATTGTACATTTTTTTATTTACATTTTCAGAGTCTCCAGAAAGATATTTTGTAATCCCTATGAAAATCTACTGTAAATTGATTACACAGGCCAACACATACTTTGGTGATGGTGATTTTGTAACTGGTTTTATGAGTATTTAATGTGCTGAAAACTAATATGACCTTAGTGTTTGTCTATGGCTTCTTGTTTACAAGATACGACACTGGCTTATTCAGGTTAGCACACATGCAGGCACTGAATCTTCCTTAATAATTTTTGTAAAACGTTTTAAATAATAGAAATTTAAACACAGCAACACTCTTGTAAATATACAATTGCTTAATTAAAAATTAACAACGCGAAGAATCAAATCAAAACAAAATAAAAAATTATTTTGTCCCACCACAAAATCTTCTTTTGTTTGATATTCTTGAGGAACTTTGTTTACATAGTCTCTTTGAAGATTCCAAAAGTAATCTGAAACCATACGAGTATCCCAACTGTTCTGATATCGCTTCTCCACAGTATTTATGTCCTGGTGAAATCGTTTACTATGTTTTTCACTAGTATAGCCAAGAATTTTAGAGAAACGGTCTAAATGTGTATACAAGTACTGAACCTTTATTCTCATCTTATAAACAAGGTGTTTGAAACTTTTAAGTATGTTGTCAACTAAATCTACAAAGTTTTAAGCCTTGTAGTTGTCTAGAAAGCTCTTGGCAACAAGAGCAAATGTGATCCACTCTTTTCGCTGTGTCTCATTTATGGAATCTAAGAAATGGTGAGCGTTCATGAGATGTCTGATTTAAAGACTATCAAAAATTCCAGCTTTTAGTTTTCTTTAGTTATTCCAAGAATTTTTCTCCTGTGTATACAAAGCAAAGGCTATCCTGATGAAGAGCTTTTGTGAACTGTTTCATTTATCCTAGCATGATATACAGCTGAGGCAGGATCATTCTGTCTCGTCCCACTAAGGGTTTATGAATGGCATCTCTTTCTCCAACAAACATTCTTTCTCTTGAAGGCACTATTTTTTTATCTCGTGATATTGTTCGGCAATGCTATCTCATAGGCAACAAGACGAGGGTAATCTAAATAAGGAGAATGTTAGCTATTTTTAAAATTTCTTCCATGACCAAAACCATGGTATCATATCCTTTCATTCATTACTTGACTTCTTGTGTAAGAACAGATGCTAATATTCTTCATTTTTCTTTTCATGTGATTCGAAGAATAATATGTTCTGTGAAGCTTTAAATTATATCATAATTTAGCTACACCGATTCTCAAAACGTTGAACTGATATGTAGAAAGAGAGAGAAAACTGTTTTCATACTTGAAACAAGCACACGAAATATAGTCCAAATCAGTTAAAAGTTTTCAAGCATCAAACAAAACAAAAATTTGTTGGCCTGTGTTATCGGTTAAAGAGAAATTACTGTAACGAAAGTCGTCTTTGGATGGATTACGTTCCCTCACTGATCACCGGTTGCATTCGACTCGGTAATCAGATTAACTTTCGACATTCAAATGCCCGCATGCAGAAAGAATTATTGATATGTGAACCAAAATAAAAAAAAAAATATTCCATGCAATTTTACAAGTGGGATAGGATTTTAATTATAAAATTTGTTGTTTCAGATGAGTATGGGAATGAAGATTCAGTGACATTCTCTGAAATGTTCGAAGAAGTTAGGCAATATGCTGCAGCATTTCGCAAACATGGTTTAACAGTTGGAGACAGAGTAGCCTGTAAGTACAATCTCTCCTAATCACTACTGTATAAATATTTCACACTAACCGATTGCTATTACCAACAAAGGGTATGGCGATCGAAATGGGTTGAAAGGGGGAGAAAAATTGTTATGCTTTACCAAATAACACAGATTCCATTCATAATTATTAATACATAATAAACATAAGTGCATAAAAAACCTATATATGTATAAATCATACTACATCTATCATTGATGGGAGAAAATGATAGGTTTAATATATAAAAGTTTATTTAAAAGACATATCAAGATGAACCTAGTGAACAACAGGAAATACCCACAAAAATACTGAAGAAAAGTTATATTCGGTAACTAACAACTGAAGATTCACTGTAAGATTACGAACAATCAATCCTCTATCAGTAATAAGCATTAAGCAAATGTTTATTTGTTCTGATACGAAGAAAAAGAAAGAAGAGAAAAAGAGAAGAAATATTCTCTAGAGGAAAAATTTAATGTCATTTTCTGTTGTTCGTTAGTTTCTGGTAAATTAAGAAGTATTTCAGCATCAGTTAAGTAATTGATGAGAAACAGCAATCCTTTCTGTTATTGTTACAGGCATAATGACGAACAGGAAAGAAGCTATTTTCGCTATGCTAGCAACGACAAGCATAGGTGCAATTTGGAGTGGCCCTCTTCCTTTCCATGGCTCCAGAGTAAATATTTTCTTCATTGTGTTGCGAATGTCATAACTTGATAAAATTGAAACACTATAGAATAACATAATTTTTAAACATATACAATCTTAACTCACAATCAACATGGTATAAAATTATTGCAGTTAGTTTTGTCAATTTCTTTCAAAACACTAATTTTACTTTGGGAACCAACCTTTGAAGACCAGCTTGTTCACCCAGAAGATTGGCTTTCCTGGCTGCTAAATTATTGATACGTTATTCCCAACTATTTAAAATTTCACCATTGTTTTTGACAATACAGTAAAGAGGATTGAAGCAAACATTCATCTTTATATATATGGATGATATCCTACGACTGATGGAAAGGATTCGCAAACTTCAACTTAGTTCATAAAAATATAACTTGATTTTATTTCAGTATAGCAGGTTAAAGAAACACGATTTCTTTTGTTAGGATAGAGACAAAGTCATAAAATTTCACCAATTAATATTCAAATTCTTATTTAGAAACAAGATATATCTATACTGAATAAACTATTTGAAAACTTGAACCGTGTTGTGTTTATTAATACAAAGTCAGGTTACTTTAATATTATTATCAGAAGCGAAAAAAACATTCAACCCTAATTGTGATGAAAATAAGTAACAATCAGTAGTCAGATGATGTCTTGGAATATTTAACCGAAAAATTCTTAGCCGAGTCAGTCTTATTTATAAACAAATTTGGAATAATCTGCTAACAATAACAACAACAAAAAACTATTATTGCATAATATGCCATTTAAAAGTAAAAACTTCTGTTACATTATAGGCCATATCAAACCTGGTAAGATTTGTAGATCCAAAGATGATAATTGCTTTAGATCACTTCCAAGACGAAGGAGAAGACTACTACCAATTTGATAAAATACTTGCAGCTGCAGAAAGTAAGTAAAAATTCTTTTATCTAGCTTTCAAAGTGTTAATTTTAAGAAAAATTAACATATGCGCGTTTATTTAGTGTAATATAAGGTGTTCTGGCTAAAGGCTTCCAAAAGTAACAACTAATAATCAGAAAACCACACATGGTTAGTTCTGTACAGAATCCTGATGTCTTGAGCAAACCCCCTCCCTCTTAACTTTAGAAGGGCGAAAGCTATAGTCATAAAAGTGAGGTCTAGTTATAGCGAAGTGTCTACACGCTACGCGACGAGACGGCGCCCCTAGCCTCAAAATTATCTAGAGTTAGCTTTCCTGTACGATATACTGGAAGACAGCCAATTACGAAGTTGTAGAGAATAAGTTTAGTTCGATACCTTGCGCAAATTAATTCTAATATAAGAATGCAAGAAAAGCGCATTTGTTCGGTCGTGATTTCCATTTTCTGAGATATTTTATAGGGTTCCTGGAGTTACTTTAACGTTAATTGTGGCCCACGAAAAGCAGAATAACACATTTGTAACACAGCGGAATAATAAATACCAAATCCGTTGTGATTTGACGTTTACGTGACGTTACAACTTTACAGTTCGTGGCCATACAATTTCTCTCTGCATTGGCTCAAATTTAGACAGCAATGTATGTTTTCTAACAAAATCGATGATGTACAATTCTAGTCTACAACTACTCTACAACTTTCCAACTAACTTTTTCTCGGTGTCTCGTATTGTTTTGAAGATTTAATGCTAACTTCGAATTTTGCTAATAGGAGGCAATGTAAGCGGCCTTATCATGAATCACTTTTATACCTATAGCTGTTGCCTATTTGAAGTTAAGGAGGTAATCGGAATTTAGTGACTACTTTGTATTTCAATTGCATTACAGAGAACAACTCCTGAAGGCTCTTTGTTAAGTTCACGAAATTAAAAATGAGCATTATTCGTGGTTCTAAAGATGACCAAAAGCTATTTCTAATTTCTTGTAAAAGGTAACTAACCTCTTGCTCACTTAAGAACCAAACTTCCAGTTTAAGGTTTATCAGATTGTAAGCTGGGCTTCGCATCCCACCTAGTTCCTAGACGATGTTAAACACTTGTCACTTGTTTAAATTTTAGCTTCTTAAAGCTCTCTCAGAACATTATGTATCGGCATCTTTTTCTGGCTGAAATTCAGAGTGGCAGCCGCGGAAAGCGGTTTACAATAACCCTCAACAGTGTCAATACAAAACGGGTCTATCCTCTATTGACACCGTAGCACTTTTACAATGTATTAAGTGGAGTTTTCTTAGTAAAAATAGTTTCATTTGGATGTATTTCACCTGCACTGTATGAAAATCTGCATTATTATGCTGGCTAGTAAGTAGATATAAATGTCTGGAATGGGCGTGGAATATATCTAGAAATTCATACGTGACCAACAAGATGGTATTGTTTACTGCTATGTCGTCGTTCAAGTAATTGAAGAGATAACATGTTTTTAAAAATCCTATACATGGGTATATTTGTGAAAAAAACCCACAATATTATTTTTCAACCAATTTTTCAGAGGTTTCTAATAATTTTAAATACAGGTAGAATCTTCTTATGTGTAAGAAAATACTAAATATAAATGTAAAAACTGTTTCTTTCGTTAGTATCTGCTCGATTCATATCTATATTGAATGATAAAGACTTGAGACTTTAAAGATTTGAGACATTTTTTGAAGTTACGATAAACATTTCCTTAAAATGATAAAAATTTCTGAATTTTTTAACGTTTCTGGTATAAGATTAAATACATATGGACTTAATAATACTCAACAAAGTCTTATTATTTAGGTCATGTAAAATTCTTCTTGAATAGCATAAGGATTACTTGAAAATTGTAATTTTCCCACACTTTTATTTGATTTAACTTGGTTAATTTGCGATGGAATTTTGGAATTAATTTTCGCTTTCTTCGGTGTTTGTCAGAGTTTTCGAACTTTGTATAAATGTTTGCAACATTTGAGGAATTTAATTAACAATTAACCTTTCAATTTAATTAAATTTTGATCCCATACGATTGCTGCCAATTAAAAGAAGAATTCGAAAACAAAATTAATTACAATATTCCAAAATATTTATAACAGTAAATTATAAATTAACGGCTGGAAGCAGAAAGTAATCAAAATTTTAAAAAAAAATCTTTTTTTTAGTACACTAGTACAATGACGTTTGTAAAAATTGTTTTAATAACAGTAATTTATTTATTTTAGAAATACAGTCTGAAATTTTCAACATGAAACTTAATTTATAATTAATAGTTTTCGTGTTTAATGATTTTTTAGGTGCCCCGAATGCGACTACGGTAATTGTATTGGCCACAAAACCGAAGACCGTATCTTGTTTATCAGAGATTCCTAAAAGGTACTTTCACCGCCCGAAAAAATTATGATTGTTTCAAGTATGTCAAATAACACTACATTTCTAATGCATATATTGTCGCATATTCTTTAATCAGAAAATGTTCAGCAACCACTCATCAGAGAGGTATAAATCTATGAATGAGTTAATCATATTTATTTTTGACATATTCTCTATGTTTCCCCAAAACATGGAAGACGAACAGTAATATAAACGTGTCACTACTCTGATCACTGCCCAATAAGTAACTTCTAAACCGTTAGAAATACAATTCCAATTTTAAAAATACTTTTAGCCACGTAAAGATTTATATTTTATGTTGTTTCAGTTAATAAATGTGATGTAGAAAAAAATTAAGAAGTTTAAATTTTAGTTAATCATGTTTAGTAAAATATTCTCTACACACTAATATTTAAACAAAAAATATCAATCTTCTGCGACCAAAATTGGCCAAATTATAGATCTTTTAATTTCAGTATTTTAGGCCAAATAACGCCAATGCTTCCTCGTTGGCGGATTTTTCTCTAGGTGGCTATTGAAATCGGCTAAAATATTGACATTCAAAGCTTCATGGCTCGGTCAGCTTTAGCCGCAGAAGATTGGTATGTTTTTTAAAACGATGTCGTGCCAAAAAGTATTTTACAAAATATAACTAACTAGCAGAACGCGCACGGCGTTGCCCGTGGAATCAGGACTTCAAAAACATGAAAAAAAAATCGCCCACAATAACACGAAAAAGTTTTGAAACAAAATCAAAACAAAAGATACACATTGATTTTCCCGCGATAATGACATGTAGAAAAGCAGTACAGAGTACGTTATTCCAAAACAATAATAAAAAAAAAATTGCAACGTGAAAATCTTTAATATACAGCAATGCTGTATCTAAGTTATGCTGATGCAATACAGTCTCAAACCACAGTACCGTGACGTTTCAAGGTCACGACAGTACCCCCTTCGTCACCCCCCTGGAGCTTGCGTGAAAAGCTATGGCACATTTTACGCAGATGGTAAAGAAACTCTTTTAGATCATCACGAAAAAAATTCTCTCATAATTCAGCGAATTACGTTAGAAGTTCAAAGCCAACTTATCACCCATGTCAGAATCTTCCAGCACTGCTTAATTTACGACTAAACCCTTGCGTCCAACGAAATGATTTCAAATTATTCCTAGCAAAACATGCTAAAAATTGAGGAGAGAATAATTCCAACAGATGGCGCTAGCCGTAGCCAGGGAGAAACTCACCGTTCCGGAGAAAGAACTTCATTCGAAAAGAATTTTTTTAACCCTTTAAGAAAAAAAATTATTAAAAACGAACGGACAAAGATATTTTAACCGTTCTTGTTTTAAATGAGAGATAAATACCTCTGGTGTTACCATAAAAAAACTGAAAATCATAGGTTTATTAGAACGTTGGATGCGAGGGAAAAAAACATTGACAGTTAAAAATATAAGGAGAAAGTGACAATTTTTAAAAAAATTCTCAAAATTCAGTAAATTACGTTAGAAATTCAAAACTAACTTCATTAGAACGGAAATCGCATGCTCTTTCCGATGGTGTATATATTTTTATCGTAAACTTATTCGTAACTATTCTATTGAGAAATTAGTGCGAAAAATCAACCAAAACAACACAAAACATTAAATAAAAAAAATTCTAGATTAAAATTTAAAATTTCGGCTTCGAGGTGCATTCAGTCACCATTACGACTACCTGTGTACCAAATTTCATGGCTGTAAGTGCGATAGATTCGTCTGGACATCGCCGACAAACACACACACACACACACGCACACAAACATTGCCTTTTATAAGTATAGATAGGACCAAGGGACTACGTAAATATGTGTACTGAGCTGTTGTCGCATTTGTTATGGTATAGAAATTCAGTTGAAAACTGCACTCAATCTCCTTGATTCATAACTATAAACCTACATTTCATCCCCTGTTACAATAATTTTCAAAAACTTTTTATCATTTTTAGCACATTCAAGAAGATCGAATGCAGCTGAAAGCGGAATTCTTCTTGGATGGCAGAGAACATTTTCGTCACAAAATTGACAAACACACATCTTTTATTTATATTTTCAGTCGGCATATACTAAAGTGACTAGTACCTACTGCTACATTCTATAGATAACCCACTAATAGTGATTAACTAATTTCCATGTACAGTTGAACGCATCTTGGATATTTTGATATTTGGCAATGATTTGGAGGTCATCACTTCCGAAATTTTCACGGCAATGTTGGAAAAGTATTTGAACAATTTAGAACAATTGTGCTGTTCATACAATATTCCCCCAAAACTTTCTTAAATTTTGCACTATTTTGACCATAAGTATCGCCAAGCGTTTGACAAAATTTGAAACAGGTTCTGTGTTTAACTTACTCTACCATTAGAAATGTAACGACAGCACAACATACATGTTTTTTCAAAGTTCTACTGTACAGAACTTTCAAAAATATGTATGCTGTTCCGTAACTTTTTAAAATATGTTTGGGAACTATGATCTTGTAACTTCCGGAGCATACGGGATGGGTTCAAGGTCAATATCTGCCAAGCATCTTCACTCTTCGTGTTTTAAATTTGAGGTTAGAGCATCTTTTCCAATACTTTTTTTTATCAGATCTCGTGCAGTCTTGTGATATTCCTAGATAGACAAAAATTTTATTTCTTCTTTTCTAAAAGGTGGCTTTTAGATTAAAATTCCTTTCATTGATTAAAATGCACATAAACAATTTATATTTTTATCCAACTTCAACTATTAGAACACTTTAAATGATGCTATATTCACGTAATTAAAACTTTAAATTCAAATTGACAAAAGCAATCACATTTAATTACAGAATTAAATAGAAAATTACAATTAATTAAATACAATTACA
>BGPR01051390.1:0-10841 GCA_013235015.1 Araneus ventricosus
CAGTAGAACCTCGCAAATCCGAACTAATCGTGGCTGACATCTGTTCGGATTCCGGGAAATTCAGATTATCAGGAAAATTCTGTAAATACTGTTGATATACCAAAAGCATTTGATACCATATGCAATAGATACCAAATGCAGTAGGTGTTGACATACCTAATGCAGTCTTTGGGTACTCTGTGAGTACGGAAAGAGCGATTCGCATCGTCAAGCAGGTTTAGTTCCTTACGTCAGAAGAAGACAGCCGATTTTGTTTCTACTAATTAATGTGCTGTATTCATACTTAAATACCAATTCAAATGTTTCTTTTAAGTTAAAAATAAACATTAGCTTTATTTCTGATTTTTATGCTCATGTTTCTGATTCCTATCTTCATTTTTTAATAAAAAGTTTTCAGAAAATTAAAATTATGTTTGGATTATTCAAAATTTCTGATTCCTGATGTTCGGATTTCCGAGGTTCTGCTGTATCTGTTTCTAAATTCATTTCCCTCACACCCTTACAATGTGAATGTTTCCCTTGGAGGTCACATTTGATACTATTTCCTTTATTTATAAATCGGAAAAAGCAAGCATTATTTGGTGGTTACATTGAAAGTTAATTTCATTTTGTCCATTGGATAACCTGAAGAGGGCTTCAAACATCTTCCGTCATTTTATGACTATCCAGTTCATTTAAGACATAAGATCTTTGAAAAAAGCATAAGATATTTAATGATCCATTATTTTGGAAAATGTTGCTCTTTAACGTATGTAAAGATACTTGCTAATTGATTATTTACATTGAATAATTGCATAACAAAAATTTTGTGAATGTTTTAGCCATTTGAATTTCTAACTTCATGATATAAATATAAGTGTTGTTATAATTGAATGATATTACTAGATTTTGAGAGAAAATTTGCGAATATTGCATTTGAAAGGAAATTCTATGTGAACTAGAAGACGTCTAGAAAGTGTAGCGTCATATTCGTAGCAATTTAAATAATAATCATGAAACAAAATAAAAGGTTTTGATGAGCAGTGTTATATTGAGTTGAATAATAATTCTAGAGAGGTTTTCAAATTTGTCTTAAAACTATTTTTTAAAAAAAATTCCATGGTCGCTTGAGGAAGAATTTGGTTCAATTGCTCTTCACTCTTTTTTGCGGTTTTTTTTCGAATCGAATTCGAATTTCTTTATCATGAATCTTCGAATATCTTCGAATTTACGATAATGTACTTGAATACAGATTCTTAAATTCGTTATCATTACCGTACTACATATTACAGTTTCAATGAAATTAGAAATGCAAAATGTTAATTACAAATATATTATAACCTCAATAATTCAGCCTTTTAACACAGATTATTGTTAATCCGGTGATTTTTTTTGAAACATATATTTTATATGTAATCCGAATCAGACTTACTTCCTTATACATCCTATAAGTTTCACTTTTCAATTCGAAGCTTCGTAAGCTATAACCCCCCAACTCTTTTTTTGTAGTTTTAAAACGGAACCTTGATATCAGGGAACTAAACAAGCAATTCGATATAATTTCTCACTGTGTTAAATATTACTTCAGTTTGCTCTGCGGATCCCCAACGAGGCATTAAATTTATACGCCTGGTATGTACGTCTTACGGTTAAAGTAAAAGATCCGTGTAGTATGATAACAGTCAGTTATTATTCATAATATCCAGGTTGATATAATCGGTTAGAATGAATAACAGCTGGTTATTATTCATAATAAACGGGTTGTTTTAACCGGCTAGTATGAATAAAAGCCGGTTAGTATTAATAATAACCATAAATATTGTAAATAATAACCAATTAATCACATTGATCGTAACATCTATATATTCTCACTTTTTTATCTTTAGATTAAGATTTAGATTCCTTTAAAAATTCCTAAATGAAACAACAGCTGAAACTGCTCTCATACCTTCATCATACATATGTACGCAGGTATGATATATATACATAGATCACACATACTATGTATATATGATATATGTATATGTATCATACATACATACATTTGTGTGGGCCACTAGCTGATTATCAGCTAGATACCACTGATGTCACACAGAGCAAGAGAGAACAAGACATCGAGCTTCCGAGGAAAGTCGAGCAATGAAGTCCTAACGACAATGGTCCCGATCATAAGCTGAACCAGAACTAAATAATATTTTTATATAGCTCATTGGAATAGCGCTTCATAAATATTGTAATAATGTAAAGATCTTTAGCTTAATAATATAGCAATTTAGTTCAAAGAATCGACTAATTCATTTCTGTTAAACCCATATAAAGCCTGAGGATCTACAAATGTATCGTAATTTCAAGTGAAATATCATATTTGCTTATAATTTTTGTAAACGTATAAATTCTCATAGTTTCATAAACGTAAAGAAACTATCGATTTCTTGCCAATTTAAATTTTTGATGGATATGAAACATAAATATAAGGAAAATAAATAGGAAATTTTGATGGATTTTAAAATATAAATTTAAGCAGCCAATGTCCACAATTTCCAAACATCTCATTCTTTCTCAACCATATGTATTTGCCTTCTGATACTTGCGTGCGCGTAAATTTTCTACACATTATATTCTCTTTTATCTCAAACGATGCTCTTGTCACTTAAAAATTCTGAAGCAATAAAAACTGCGGAAAAAAGAAATGCCAGGTTCCATTATGGTCTTTCAATTTATATAACATTTCACCCAGGCATTGCAGTGTTGCATCCTGCGCTTGCATCAAATATGACAGACGCAAGTGTCAGAGTACTTGAATTTTTGAATTTGTTATTTCTCTTTGAAATAGTTACACGTTCTTCTAGAAAGGCGCTGACAGGAAGTTCAAAACATTTGAGAATGAAAATGCATTCACTGTACGTTTTAGTTTTGCTTATATCAGACATGATGATGATCATCTACGATGGTGATGGCTATTTCGAAGTTCAATATATTGGAGAAGAAATTTAGTGAAAATTCATACTTTTTGGACAGCTACTGCTATTGTTCTTTCTTTTATTTTAAATGCGTGGATAAAATAGTATGTATATGAAATTATCGGTTGAAAGTTTATACAACACATCGCCTATGAGAAGGTAAAGCTTTATAATTCAGTTCCTTGAACTGTTATTTTTTATGATAAAAATAGCAACTTTAACTAAAATACTAAATTATATCACGAATTGTGATTATTATATACTAAATTATATCATGATACTAAATACATATCATAATACTAAATTATATCATGAATTGTGATTATTATATCAGGAAAAGTCTTCAGCAAAGTATCACAAAAAATAATTTCAAACATTTATATCCATATAAGAATCCAAGAATCACGAAGTTATTCCGTTTCAATTTAGAATGTTTTTTAGGCTGGGGATCTTGGAATTTAGCTACTAGAAATGTTTTTCTAAAAACAACATTTTCGAAAAGGTTGAAGCCAATTCAGTAAGAATAATTTTTAGATAATAATTATGGAAACGGCAAATAAATATTGTTGACTATTTTTAAAAACTATTTAGTTTAGTTCATTGAAAAATGTAGTTAACACATAATGCGATATATAAGCAACTGTGTTACCAATATTTAAGCAAATTCCGAACAAAAAATTATTCCAACAATGAAGATTTTATTTTTATGTATACATTCGCTTCTACTACTCATGAATATTTTCATTCATTGACTCCTTAAGCCTCGCGTCCGTCATATTGACGTGCATCAAATTATCGCATTTTTAGGCTTATAAACATAAATTTAATTATTAATTAGCTGTATAATTTGACACAAAAATTACGTAGAATCCATAAGTATCTCAAGTATTCTATGCCTTCTTAGATGAATGAAAATGACAGTCCCTTTCCAAAACAGGAGGGGTCATCTTATTAGACCGAAAAAAAATGCGAGACGTAAGGGGTTAAACTCATATTTAAACTGTTCGCTGCTTGTGAAATGACTTAGAAATGAGTTGGAAAGGGTTAAAATTCTTTCTTATGGATAAGGAATTACTAAACGTACATGTATTTCCCAGAACATGTATTTTCCATTTTTGAGATGCTATACAAATCTGAACATTCACATCTCTCGGCACATTACCAGAATAACCATTCCTACTGCAAATATATTTTTAATACTCTGAAAGCCACTTTGTGAAGACACGTGTACCCTTATTTATAGGGTGTATTGCACTTTATTAGGATGAAATGAAAATATTTTTGTGTCTCCAGCAAGTCTGTAGACAGATTATAAAGATATGGAGTTGATTAGCACCTCAAAAAATTGTCTGTGAATAATTTTTAAGAAATTGAAGCCGTCTGTATGATATGTCTGAGGGCTTAATGCAGAATAATTTCTTTTATAATTTAGTTGTAGTTTTAAAACAATGCGTGGTGGTTACTTTATCGTTATTCTGTTCATGATCCCTACCTCAACTTTTCAATGATGAGTAACTGCTTCTGTAATATAAATTTTAATTCAGTTCCGTAAGATTTTAATTAGGAAGTTACTGAATCCCTTTTCCGACTTCTTACAACTTAAAGAATTGCTCTGCTGAGTAACAATTCTCATATTTAGATGTGTCTCAGTGTTACATATTATTTTACTGTGATACCCTTTGTATAGTTACATACATTAAACTTTAATGAATTCACTTAAGAAAATTCGAAATTTGAGCTAGTTTAACTAGTTATCTTTCAGCATGTGTTTGCTGCCATTTAGAAATATTTTTGAAGCTTCTGAAGTTAGAATAAATGCAAATAGATGTTAATGATAATTTTAATTCCGCACTTATTAATCCCGCAATTATTGAATCCTCTTTCGACAGTTATTCAGAGATCGGTTTTGCTATTTGTCCACAACTTCCGAAAAAACGATGCCTCAGAGTCTCAGATTTGTTTATATTTAGAAAATAAAAGAGTGGGAAAAGCAGTATATCTCATTATTTAAATTATTGTACGGATAATTTCAACACATAAAATCATGTACGGATAATAACAACTTCAAAGAAAACTTGAGAATAAAGTACTCTTTGTTGTCATTGGTATCATGTCAAATTTTGAAGGATAAAATTTGAATATAGATAGAGTTTTCATATAAAATTTTAATTTGGTTTACATAAAACCGCTTGTGTTTCTGTTTGATAACTGAGGAATCCTCCTACTTTGTTAAATGGCAGGAGAAAAAATACTCTGCCTCTAATACACATTAATTATTTTAAAAAATTATTTTGCTCAAGTAAATATAACTTAATTTTGATTAATGATTTTACTATGCAAGAGAAGCATTTATAGAAATTTCGTCTTACCAGAATAAAATGAAAACTTTCTGATTCTAGAAACTACAGAGACATAAAATTTTAAAAACAGATTGAGTTCATCAGCATCTTAAACTATTATATGTGAATTATTATTTAAATAAACATCCTCCACACCATCTTTATTAAATGTCTGGAAGTCTGATGCCGATTATTTTTCTGTGATATGTAAGGGTTTGAACGTAAATAGGGTGTCTACAGGTATACATTTTGGAACTTTGTTATTGAGTTTCTTAGTTACTTTAATAATTTGAGATTGTTTATTTTTTATGTTCTAATGGACAATTAGAGTTTCCACTTGTAGACTCAAACCTTTTATCCATCTGATTAATTATATAGTGACTCCTGCTCCGGCTTTATCAGTCTAAGAAAAGTTTCATAATATTGGACATCAAATAAGATGGTTTGTTTTTTGGGGTCGTGAATACGTTGTCTTGTAATATAATCAATTCATCTCGAATAAAGGTAGTCAACGGAATTTTTCAAGTATTTAAATTAAGATAAAAATGAATATAATTTATCATTAACGTTTAAGTTAACTTAAAATCTTATTGTTTACCGACTTAATAGAACTTGTTTTTAATTAGCGTTTTCCTGAACTGATAAAAAATATTTTATGTTAAAACATTCCAAAAGAACTTGTATGTTTATTTTGTTTTTATATCCAGCATTTCAGCATCTAATTATGGCTGTACCATTTTGTAACAGAAAAGTACTATTCATATCCGTAATATATGAAAATTTATTAATATGAATAAAATGCATTTTTAATTATCTAATTTTCAAGTAGAAAAAATTTAATTCATTTATTTGTAAGGCTAAATTTACGTATCTTGAAAAATTAGATTGTTAGTTCTCTTGGAAAAAAGCTTATTTTGTGATAAAAATTTAATTTTTTAGAATTTATTGATTCTTTTGTCATTATAGTTTATCTTTTGTATATAAAATAACATGAGAAGAAAAGTATCCAAAACTTTGAATATTTTTTTTGTATTTTGATATTGATATTGTTCTACTAAATTAAATTTTGTGTATTTGTATTTGATATTGTCCTATTAAATTAAGTGCATACACACGAGAAAACGAAATTGAAATTCATTGATTTAGTTCATTTTAAACTCAGTCAAATTTAGAAACAAAAATTATTAATGTAAACAGCTTTTTAGTCATTTCTTTTGAATGATAAGGAAGTTCGGAAGATTGAATTTACTTTTTAATGATATATCATTGGCTTTATTTGACAATTTTACCACAAAAAAAATCTTTAAAAATATAGAGAGTTGATAGAGAAGCTTCCAGATAAAACTTAAAATTTTTTTTTATTATGAAATGATTTACATAACTCCTGAATTATGTGTGGTTTCTGAACTACTTAACATTCCAAAAGTCTGTGCTACACGTTTGACAAAAGGCTGATTACGGCATTATTTAATTCTTGCATTTGGGGGACCTCCTTTTTTTCAGAAATGTAATTTTTCTTACTAATCTTTGCAAATTGTTATTTTTGAGTCACGTGAAGTTTCTTTCAAGTCCAGTTTTCGTAAATGTGGCATTTAAATAACAGTGATTTAAGGCTTAATAAAAATAATAAAATTTATAATGAAAGGATTCTACATTGTGAAAATATTCGAAGTTGGCATTCGAAACATACTACAGATTCATAAATAATCAATGAGATTATCATGAAAACTCGACCGGTATCTACTTTTATATACTTCTAACATTTATTTCCATTTTCTTATTTTAAGAGTAATATATATAATAAAAGAATTCTGCGGTTCTCATATGCTTCAATGTTGGCTTTAGAAACTTTCTACAGATTCATAAATGGTCAATATGACTGTCATGGGAAATTCGATTTGTATCTATTCGATTGCAAAATCACACCACATTATGTGTAGCAGATCCAAAGTTAAGGCTTGAATGGCTGTAATTAATCTTTGATATATCCATAGAAAAAAAACAGACAGTTTCAACAAGACATCTTTTTAGCCAATGATGAAGAATTTAATAGCAATCTGTTCTGTGAGCAATCTATAGCAGACTTCTAAATTATTAGTAGATACGACGAAACATTTCCATTATCACTAAGTTTAAAGAAAAGATAGAGATAAAAATCTACATATTTGAATGCAGAAAAAGAAATAATTCTCTAAGGCAAGTCATTTTAAGTTGCGCAGTTGTAGAAAAATAACCATTTAAACTTGATATGTTGTTTTGTATTAAAAATTTAAATACAAGAGAATTGTTTTATTAATATATAATTCGAATAACTAAATGACTTACATTTATTTGAAATCACGCATATAATCTTTTGTCTTTATAATCTTTCTAAAAATCAAAATGTATTAATGTGCTATTGGAAGGAGAACAGTAACTTGCAACGAAACAAAATTTCATTAATTATGTTGTTTAGTTTCTGTCTTATTTCGAAGCAAACGGGATTTGCATGCAAAGAGAAAAATTATCTTTGATCCCATTTGCAGATTAGAGTTAAAAATAACTTTGTTTACAGTGAAATTTCAGTTGCTTTACTTAAGTAGCAGCTCAAAGCATACCACGTGTGTAATACTGCGACGATGATAAAATTGTAATGGAATGTAAGTGGATAACGTATATTGTAAGTGAAGTTAATAACAATGATTTTTGAAAAAAAAAAAGATAAATACTGAACTACAATTCAGATAAACTCTTGAAACTTTTCTTCAAGTCATCAAATACTCTGTTTCCAAAACATTTTCGTCTAAATTCTGAGCTGTTGTTTTGGCGAAACCTTATTAGCCATACTAGAGTATTCCGACATTATTTTACTTCTATTCAATAGCAGATTTTTCTGATATAGTTCTGTCCCTTTTTTTAGACTGTTTTTCTCCTTTAATACCTCAACGTGATGATTTCTTGAAATTAAAAATAATCATAATTCTATCTTTAGTAAAATGTTAGTCTTCATAATAAATAATATTTCCCCCCTTTTTTTGAGAAAACAGTACGTTTCACCAAATCTTACAGTTTTCAGTTGTTACTCAATATTTTAGCACCATTTTTTCTGATCTGATGAAGTTTGATGGAAATATTTTATTAAAAATTTCATTCTGAGAAGTAAAAAATATAATAGAAGAATATTTTAAACTTTCTAAATCAAAGTGTAGCAATTATATCAAGGGAGGTGGTTTTTCGTCGAACAACCTCTCTATCAGCTTTTATCTTATCCAGACGGTAGTCTTTTGACGATTCAGAAGAAAGAATGTGTTTTTAATATATAATAAAGACAATAGTTGGCAGCACTAATTCTATTTTTTCTCTAATGGATTTATGCAGTTATTACTTTCTCGCATACGAAGTTTACAAAAAGAAAGTATTGTAATAGTCAAAAAATTCGAACTCGAGATTTTGGCGAATCTCCATTTTTTAGACCTCACTGAGTCCGAAAAACACAATTTTGGAACTATGTCTGTGTGTCTGCCTGTCTGTAAACAAGAAAACTCGAAAACCATTAGAGCTACTGGGATGAAATTTGGTATGTGATCTTTACATATAATTTTTAGGTTTCTATCAAATTTTGGATAAAATCCATCCGTCCACGGGAAATCTGTCTGTCGGTCCGTGGTCATATGAACACTATAACTCAAAAACTTGAATATCTAGATAGATAAAATTTGGTACACAGTTTTATTATCGTGAATGTAGGCCCGTGTCACATTTTGGACCAAATCCGTCGAAAGGGTTGATGGTCTGTCGAACTGTATAATCGCATACTTGTAAAAATTATATCTCCTAAACCCTTTGGCTTAGATAAATTAAAATTGGTATATTGGTTGCTAACATTAATTATATATCTGTGCTCAAATTTTGTTTCATTCGGTAGAAAAAAGGCGTTCAAATTGCATAATTAATTTTTCTAATCCCATTCTCCATACGCATGCGTACTGGTAGCAATCTCTGTGCACGCGGAAGGCTTGCGTCACTTTGTCCTTGAGCCGGCAAGAGTCGAACCTAGCAGTGTGTGATAGATGCGTTTTAATCGGTTAGCATATCTTTGAATTTTATTCTTTACCTAAATATTTTACAATCACTATAATCTACAATGAAAAACCTTCTGATAGTCATTGGATTCTGGGTTACAGTAGGTTCAAATTTTTTTATCCACGCGGAGGCAGGGGAAACAGCACCTTTTTGGGGAAGTATAAGAAAAAGTTTAGGGGAGACCACTCCCGCTGGTTAACAATGTTTTCACGAAAAAATAAATAAATTGCTTGTGCCCCTGACAGGGTTAATACCAAAAATACATTTCTAAACATTACTAAGTTCTCCCAATGCAGAATTTTGAATACAAAAATTAAATTGATTTTGTAATTTTTCTTAATCATTTTTTTTTTTGCATTCTCTGGAGAAGAACTCCTTGTGCACCAACAAGCACAACATAAAGCTTACATAATTAAATAAAATACTCAATAAAGCGTTGAAGAAAGTTTCAAAGGAAATTATAAAAATGCATATTCCAAAAATAATAGGGAACAAATACGAAACAAATGTACAGCAATTGGTCACATTCATACGAACACATGAAGGGAATTAAGCAATGAAGTGATTTATCCAGGGGAATAGACACAGAAACATATTCAAATTTTTAAAAAAATTGTATAAATGTAAAAAAACTGGTCAGATCTACACAAAAAATGGATAATAACGAGAAATGGAGTAAAAGCTGTACAAGGTGAGGAGAAATGAAAACAACAACATCAACAAAACAATCAAGAAACAAATAAGAACAAATACACAAAAATATCACACAACACATAAATCACTTAAATTACGCATAATGAACAAAGAAAAGGCGTCTGATCCAAATATAAGTATATAAAAATTGATTTCCAAATATTGAAAGGAAAGAAAATAATAAAAGAAATAAGAAAATAAATGTAAATGCCATCAAACATACACAAAATTTTTAGTCTATATAATGTGGGGAAAAATGCTATCGATAAATTCACAAAATGATGCAAAGCAAGTTTTGTTCTGGACAAAAGTAAAGAAAGATGGAGGCCATGCTAAATTGTTCTTCTTTAGACTGTTGATGAGTAAACATCTTGCGGGAGTAAATTTAGCTTATTCATATTGATTGAGGTTTTATCGAATTTGTTTCTGCACTCATTCAATGATTCTTAAAATAAAGCATTTAAAATAAAAGAAGAATAACAATGTATAAAAAAGCCGAATTTTTTTTATTGAAAGACAATTTTTTTCTTCCAAACCACGCTATGAAAAGTTTTGCGGGTTTTAAGTTTATTTAATTTTTTTAAACACTAAAAGAGTCTTTGAAAAGAAACTTAAATAGTACCTAAAATTATATCCATTAAAAACTAAAAAGTAATCAAAACTTTACTCTTTATATGGTTGTTTCCTTGATCGCTCATTTACTCTTTTACACAGAAAGCAAATGTAAGTTATAATTTATGATGTTTGACGGAAAAAAAAATTTTTTTTCGACAATTTTACTAAAGTAAGCCTTCAGCTTCCTCTCTTA
>BGPR01051391.1:0-10841 GCA_013235015.1 Araneus ventricosus
ATTTTTGTCGCGCTACAAACCGAAATTGGACCACTGTGCAACGTCCCTTTTCAGGACACTTTTAAAAAATGCATCATTAACTAACTCCCAGGAATGATTTTTGAACATAAATTTTACAAAAAAGAATTCTTAAGTATTCGATTCTTCTATTATATATTATTGATGGCAACGGTGTCAAGAATTCAATTGATGATGTAACCTTTTTATTTTCAAGTCACACGCGAAAGTATATTTTTTTTTTTGCAATGGCCAGAAGAAAAGGTAAGTTCTTTCTATTATTTATCAGGATCTTGGGATTATAAAATAGATAAGTAAATACAATTGTAAGAATATGTTCTTATTCGCAATTTCCCATAATTGTAGATTTCGATATTTTTTCTACATTTTTCCTTATGTCCTTAAATGAGAAGACTAGGTAATAGTATTAATTAATAATAGTATTATTATTATGGTATTAATTAGTAATTTTCTAGTTGGTTTCACAAAATGTTTCATTTTCATATAAAATATTATTGAAGAAATGCGACTAATGTATTAATAGGTTAAAGAAGTATCTATTTTGGGACAACAGAGTAAGCATAAGCGTAACTTCCGTTTCTTCGCAGGTTTTGGTGAAAACGGGGAGCGGATTCTTAGATAATGAATGGTTTAGCGGAGCAAGATTAAATTTTGCTGAAAATCTCATGAGGATAAGAGACGACCGACTGGCTTTGGTATGTGAAGGTAATTATATTCCACATCTTCAAGATATATAGTAACAACAAAACTTAAAATATCTTCCAATATATGAACAATGAATTCACAAAAACTATTGAGTTTTACTACGATTCTATCAAAAAATGAGGAACAAGGAGTCTTTCTCCTAATGCACAAAATTCTGTCTAAAGGACATTTAATTTGTCAAAGTGGGCTGTTTTCATTAGCTTGTAATACAGAGATTAAGTGTATCTGATAACTAACTCGACGACAGATAATGTTTTTAAACGGTGAGATTATTTAACAGTTAATTAATGCAGAGTTAATGCGAAACAGATTTTTGATAGTTTATCATCAGATGTTATCTACATCCGTTATGAAATCTAACAAAAGAACGCTTAACGAATAATTAAGACTGCAAAGATATCGGAACGAGGAGCACTTTTATGAAAGATTTTAATATTCAAACTACGAACACATATTTAAATAATAAATATCTGACACAGCAAATAAAAGAAGCCATGCAGCGTGTTAGATACGAAGAACTGTATCTTACTCCTATTTGTTGGCGCCGCTGCAAAATAGAGCCGAAGCAAGTTTCAAAGATAATATACGGACTTCCAGTTGTAGAGATGAAATGGAAATGAAAGAACGGTTTCTGGAACAAGAATTTGACAACTTTAGCTATGCTATAATGGATTCTTGTTGTCTGAGTATTCTAAGAGCTTCGCAGACCTTTTAAATTTAAAAAAGGAAAGATTGTAGAACCAAGTATAGTCTCACCGTATTAGGCAAGCAAGATACATGTATAAGGTACGCCCAAATAATGTGCAACTGCGTCTCTCGTAGCACTATTTCTCGTGGTAGAAATTCAAGTTTTCTCTGGTAGATGGCTGTGATATCAGGGGAAACCTGTTATAAAGCTGTTAACTGCGTTGTGTAACCCAAAGAAGCATAAGTGACAAAACAGGTAATAACATTGATTTCTCTAATCCGGCTCAGGGCTCAGTAGTCCAGTTTTATTCGGCAGAAGATCTCGGCGGAACCGACAATTACCACTGAATGTGTATGAGTTAGTATGCATGTCAGGTAAAGCTGTTTTCCGATGGTGCAGTGATTTTTATGATGGACAAATGTGCATAGCTGACATGCTTAGGTCAGGTCACACAAAGTTAGTCTTTAGTGGAAAAGTTACTGCACCGTCGGAAAGCAGTTTCTTTGACTTGTACGAAAATCTCTAAAATCACTTAAGCCCATACATTTTCGACTGCAAATGTTTGTTCCAGTAACAACTTCGGTCCCCAAAAATAGAGTACTGCGCGCTGAGCAAGTTTAGAGGTATCCATGACACGACGTTACATGTTTTGTCGCATTTGTTTTACTCAGCGATACACCGCGATTAATCGGTTCACAATAGATGTCTTCTGACATTAGCAGACATCCATCAGAGAAATTTTAAAGCTCTACCCGGTGAAATTACGCCTTTAGAACCACAATCCCACCTTCATTTGGGTGATCCTTATAATAATGTTATTTCAAATAAATTGACGAAAGAAGAAATTGTACATTTTTTTATTTACATTTTCAGAGTCTCCAGAAAGATATTTTGTAATCCCTATGAAAATCTACTGTAAATTGATTACACAGGCCAACACATACTTTGGTGATGGTGATTTTGTAACTGGTTTTATGAGTATTTAATGTGCTGAAAACTAATATGACCTTAGTGTTTGTCTATGGCTTCTTGTTTACAAGATACGACACTGGCTTATTCAGGTTAGCACACATGCAGGCACTGAATCTTCCTTAATAATTTTTGTAAAACGTTTTAAATAATAGAAATTTAAACACAGCAACACTCTTGTAAATATACAATTGCTTAATTAAAAATTAACAACGCGAAGAATCAAATCAAAACAAAATAAAAAATTATTTTGTCCCACCACAAAATCTTCTTTTGTTTGATATTCTTGAGGAACTTTGTTTACATAGTCTCTTTGAAGATTCCAAAAGTAATCTGAAACCATACGAGTATCCCAACTGTTCTGATATCGCTTCTCCACAGTATTTATGTCCTGGTGAAATCGTTTACTATGTTTTTCACTAGTATAGCCAAGAATTTTAGAGAAACGGTCTAAATGTGTATACAAGTACTGAACCTTTATTCTCATCTTATAAACAAGGTGTTTGAAACTTTTAAGTATGTTGTCAACTAAATCTACAAAGTTTTAAGCCTTGTAGTTGTCTAGAAAGCTCTTGGCAACAAGAGCAAATGTGATCCACTCTTTTCGCTGTGTCTCATTTATGGAATCTAAGAAATGGTGAGCGTTCATGAGATGTCTGATTTAAAGACTATCAAAAATTCCAGCTTTTAGTTTTCTTTAGTTATTCCAAGAATTTTTCTCCTGTGTATACAAAGCAAAGGCTATCCTGATGAAGAGCTTTTGTGAACTGTTTCATTTATCCTAGCATGATATACAGCTGAGGCAGGATCATTCTGTCTCGTCCCACTAAGGGTTTATGAATGGCATCTCTTTCTCCAACAAACATTCTTTCTCTTGAAGGCACTATTTTTTTATCTCGTGATATTGTTCGGCAATGCTATCTCATAGGCAACAAGACGAGGGTAATCTAAATAAGGAGAATGTTAGCTATTTTTAAAATTTCTTCCATGACCAAAACCATGGTATCATATCCTTTCATTCATTACTTGACTTCTTGTGTAAGAACAGATGCTAATATTCTTCATTTTTCTTTTCATGTGATTCGAAGAATAATATGTTCTGTGAAGCTTTAAATTATATCATAATTTAGCTACACCGATTCTCAAAACGTTGAACTGATATGTAGAAAGAGAGAGAAAACTGTTTTCATACTTGAAACAAGCACACGAAATATAGTCCAAATCAGTTAAAAGTTTTCAAGCATCAAACAAAACAAAAATTTGTTGGCCTGTGTTATCGGTTAAAGAGAAATTACTGTAACGAAAGTCGTCTTTGGATGGATTACGTTCCCTCACTGATCACCGGTTGCATTCGACTCGGTAATCAGATTAACTTTCGACATTCAAATGCCCGCATGCAGAAAGAATTATTGATATGTGAACCAAAATAAAAAAAAAAATATTCCATGCAATTTTACAAGTGGGATAGGATTTTAATTATAAAATTTGTTGTTTCAGATGAGTATGGGAATGAAGATTCAGTGACATTCTCTGAAATGTTCGAAGAAGTTAGGCAATATGCTGCAGCATTTCGCAAACATGGTTTAACAGTTGGAGACAGAGTAGCCTGTAAGTACAATCTCTCCTAATCACTACTGTATAAATATTTCACACTAACCGATTGCTATTACCAACAAAGGGTATGGCGATCGAAATGGGTTGAAAGGGGGAGAAAAATTGTTATGCTTTACCAAATAACACAGATTCCATTCATAATTATTAATACATAATAAACATAAGTGCATAAAAAACCTATATATGTATAAATCATACTACATCTATCATTGATGGGAGAAAATGATAGGTTTAATATATAAAAGTTTATTTAAAAGACATATCAAGATGAACCTAGTGAACAACAGGAAATACCCACAAAAATACTGAAGAAAAGTTATATTCGGTAACTAACAACTGAAGATTCACTGTAAGATTACGAACAATCAATCCTCTATCAGTAATAAGCATTAAGCAAATGTTTATTTGTTCTGATACGAAGAAAAAGAAAGAAGAGAAAAAGAGAAGAAATATTCTCTAGAGGAAAAATTTAATGTCATTTTCTGTTGTTCGTTAGTTTCTGGTAAATTAAGAAGTATTTCAGCATCAGTTAAGTAATTGATGAGAAACAGCAATCCTTTCTGTTATTGTTACAGGCATAATGACGAACAGGAAAGAAGCTATTTTCGCTATGCTAGCAACGACAAGCATAGGTGCAATTTGGAGTGGCCCTCTTCCTTTCCATGGCTCCAGAGTAAATATTTTCTTCATTGTGTTGCGAATGTCATAACTTGATAAAATTGAAACACTATAGAATAACATAATTTTTAAACATATACAATCTTAACTCACAATCAACATGGTATAAAATTATTGCAGTTAGTTTTGTCAATTTCTTTCAAAACACTAATTTTACTTTGGGAACCAACCTTTGAAGACCAGCTTGTTCACCCAGAAGATTGGCTTTCCTGGCTGCTAAATTATTGATACGTTATTCCCAACTATTTAAAATTTCACCATTGTTTTTGACAATACAGTAAAGAGGATTGAAGCAAACATTCATCTTTATATATATGGATGATATCCTACGACTGATGGAAAGGATTCGCAAACTTCAACTTAGTTCATAAAAATATAACTTGATTTTATTTCAGTATAGCAGGTTAAAGAAACACGATTTCTTTTGTTAGGATAGAGACAAAGTCATAAAATTTCACCAATTAATATTCAAATTCTTATTTAGAAACAAGATATATCTATACTGAATAAACTATTTGAAAACTTGAACCGTGTTGTGTTTATTAATACAAAGTCAGGTTACTTTAATATTATTATCAGAAGCGAAAAAAACATTCAACCCTAATTGTGATGAAAATAAGTAACAATCAGTAGTCAGATGATGTCTTGGAATATTTAACCGAAAAATTCTTAGCCGAGTCAGTCTTATTTATAAACAAATTTGGAATAATCTGCTAACAATAACAACAACAAAAAACTATTATTGCATAATATGCCATTTAAAAGTAAAAACTTCTGTTACATTATAGGCCATATCAAACCTGGTAAGATTTGTAGATCCAAAGATGATAATTGCTTTAGATCACTTCCAAGACGAAGGAGAAGACTACTACCAATTTGATAAAATACTTGCAGCTGCAGAAAGTAAGTAAAAATTCTTTTATCTAGCTTTCAAAGTGTTAATTTTAAGAAAAATTAACATATGCGCGTTTATTTAGTGTAATATAAGGTGTTCTGGCTAAAGGCTTCCAAAAGTAACAACTAATAATCAGAAAACCACACATGGTTAGTTCTGTACAGAATCCTGATGTCTTGAGCAAACCCCCTCCCTCTTAACTTTAGAAGGGCGAAAGCTATAGTCATAAAAGTGAGGTCTAGTTATAGCGAAGTGTCTACACGCTACGCGACGAGACGGCGCCCCTAGCCTCAAAATTATCTAGAGTTAGCTTTCCTGTACGATATACTGGAAGACAGCCAATTACGAAGTTGTAGAGAATAAGTTTAGTTCGATACCTTGCGCAAATTAATTCTAATATAAGAATGCAAGAAAAGCGCATTTGTTCGGTCGTGATTTCCATTTTCTGAGATATTTTATAGGGTTCCTGGAGTTACTTTAACGTTAATTGTGGCCCACGAAAAGCAGAATAACACATTTGTAACACAGCGGAATAATAAATACCAAATCCGTTGTGATTTGACGTTTACGTGACGTTACAACTTTACAGTTCGTGGCCATACAATTTCTCTCTGCATTGGCTCAAATTTAGACAGCAATGTATGTTTTCTAACAAAATCGATGATGTACAATTCTAGTCTACAACTACTCTACAACTTTCCAACTAACTTTTTCTCGGTGTCTCGTATTGTTTTGAAGATTTAATGCTAACTTCGAATTTTGCTAATAGGAGGCAATGTAAGCGGCCTTATCATGAATCACTTTTATACCTATAGCTGTTGCCTATTTGAAGTTAAGGAGGTAATCGGAATTTAGTGACTACTTTGTATTTCAATTGCATTACAGAGAACAACTCCTGAAGGCTCTTTGTTAAGTTCACGAAATTAAAAATGAGCATTATTCGTGGTTCTAAAGATGACCAAAAGCTATTTCTAATTTCTTGTAAAAGGTAACTAACCTCTTGCTCACTTAAGAACCAAACTTCCAGTTTAAGGTTTATCAGATTGTAAGCTGGGCTTCGCATCCCACCTAGTTCCTAGACGATGTTAAACACTTGTCACTTGTTTAAATTTTAGCTTCTTAAAGCTCTCTCAGAACATTATGTATCGGCATCTTTTTCTGGCTGAAATTCAGAGTGGCAGCCGCGGAAAGCGGTTTACAATAACCCTCAACAGTGTCAATACAAAACGGGTCTATCCTCTATTGACACCGTAGCACTTTTACAATGTATTAAGTGGAGTTTTCTTAGTAAAAATAGTTTCATTTGGATGTATTTCACCTGCACTGTATGAAAATCTGCATTATTATGCTGGCTAGTAAGTAGATATAAATGTCTGGAATGGGCGTGGAATATATCTAGAAATTCATACGTGACCAACAAGATGGTATTGTTTACTGCTATGTCGTCGTTCAAGTAATTGAAGAGATAACATGTTTTTAAAAATCCTATACATGGGTATATTTGTGAAAAAAACCCACAATATTATTTTTCAACCAATTTTTCAGAGGTTTCTAATAATTTTAAATACAGGTAGAATCTTCTTATGTGTAAGAAAATACTAAATATAAATGTAAAAACTGTTTCTTTCGTTAGTATCTGCTCGATTCATATCTATATTGAATGATAAAGACTTGAGACTTTAAAGATTTGAGACATTTTTTGAAGTTACGATAAACATTTCCTTAAAATGATAAAAATTTCTGAATTTTTTAACGTTTCTGGTATAAGATTAAATACATATGGACTTAATAATACTCAACAAAGTCTTATTATTTAGGTCATGTAAAATTCTTCTTGAATAGCATAAGGATTACTTGAAAATTGTAATTTTCCCACACTTTTATTTGATTTAACTTGGTTAATTTGCGATGGAATTTTGGAATTAATTTTCGCTTTCTTCGGTGTTTGTCAGAGTTTTCGAACTTTGTATAAATGTTTGCAACATTTGAGGAATTTAATTAACAATTAACCTTTCAATTTAATTAAATTTTGATCCCATACGATTGCTGCCAATTAAAAGAAGAATTCGAAAACAAAATTAATTACAATATTCCAAAATATTTATAACAGTAAATTATAAATTAACGGCTGGAAGCAGAAAGTAATCAAAATTTTAAAAAAAAATCTTTTTTTTAGTACACTAGTACAATGACGTTTGTAAAAATTGTTTTAATAACAGTAATTTATTTATTTTAGAAATACAGTCTGAAATTTTCAACATGAAACTTAATTTATAATTAATAGTTTTCGTGTTTAATGATTTTTTAGGTGCCCCGAATGCGACTACGGTAATTGTATTGGCCACAAAACCGAAGACCGTATCTTGTTTATCAGAGATTCCTAAAAGGTACTTTCACCGCCCGAAAAAATTATGATTGTTTCAAGTATGTCAAATAACACTACATTTCTAATGCATATATTGTCGCATATTCTTTAATCAGAAAATGTTCAGCAACCACTCATCAGAGAGGTATAAATCTATGAATGAGTTAATCATATTTATTTTTGACATATTCTCTATGTTTCCCCAAAACATGGAAGACGAACAGTAATATAAACGTGTCACTACTCTGATCACTGCCCAATAAGTAACTTCTAAACCGTTAGAAATACAATTCCAATTTTAAAAATACTTTTAGCCACGTAAAGATTTATATTTTATGTTGTTTCAGTTAATAAATGTGATGTAGAAAAAAATTAAGAAGTTTAAATTTTAGTTAATCATGTTTAGTAAAATATTCTCTACACACTAATATTTAAACAAAAAATATCAATCTTCTGCGACCAAAATTGGCCAAATTATAGATCTTTTAATTTCAGTATTTTAGGCCAAATAACGCCAATGCTTCCTCGTTGGCGGATTTTTCTCTAGGTGGCTATTGAAATCGGCTAAAATATTGACATTCAAAGCTTCATGGCTCGGTCAGCTTTAGCCGCAGAAGATTGGTATGTTTTTTAAAACGATGTCGTGCCAAAAAGTATTTTACAAAATATAACTAACTAGCAGAACGCGCACGGCGTTGCCCGTGGAATCAGGACTTCAAAAACATGAAAAAAAAATCGCCCACAATAACACGAAAAAGTTTTGAAACAAAATCAAAACAAAAGATACACATTGATTTTCCCGCGATAATGACATGTAGAAAAGCAGTACAGAGTACGTTATTCCAAAACAATAATAAAAAAAAAATTGCAACGTGAAAATCTTTAATATACAGCAATGCTGTATCTAAGTTATGCTGATGCAATACAGTCTCAAACCACAGTACCGTGACGTTTCAAGGTCACGACAGTACCCCCTTCGTCACCCCCCTGGAGCTTGCGTGAAAAGCTATGGCACATTTTACGCAGATGGTAAAGAAACTCTTTTAGATCATCACGAAAAAAATTCTCTCATAATTCAGCGAATTACGTTAGAAGTTCAAAGCCAACTTATCACCCATGTCAGAATCTTCCAGCACTGCTTAATTTACGACTAAACCCTTGCGTCCAACGAAATGATTTCAAATTATTCCTAGCAAAACATGCTAAAAATTGAGGAGAGAATAATTCCAACAGATGGCGCTAGCCGTAGCCAGGGAGAAACTCACCGTTCCGGAGAAAGAACTTCATTCGAAAAGAATTTTTTTAACCCTTTAAGAAAAAAAATTATTAAAAACGAACGGACAAAGATATTTTAACCGTTCTTGTTTTAAATGAGAGATAAATACCTCTGGTGTTACCATAAAAAAACTGAAAATCATAGGTTTATTAGAACGTTGGATGCGAGGGAAAAAAACATTGACAGTTAAAAATATAAGGAGAAAGTGACAATTTTTAAAAAAATTCTCAAAATTCAGTAAATTACGTTAGAAATTCAAAACTAACTTCATTAGAACGGAAATCGCATGCTCTTTCCGATGGTGTATATATTTTTATCGTAAACTTATTCGTAACTATTCTATTGAGAAATTAGTGCGAAAAATCAACCAAAACAACACAAAACATTAAATAAAAAAAATTCTAGATTAAAATTTAAAATTTCGGCTTCGAGGTGCATTCAGTCACCATTACGACTACCTGTGTACCAAATTTCATGGCTGTAAGTGCGATAGATTCGTCTGGACATCGCCGACAAACACACACACACACACACGCACACAAACATTGCCTTTTATAAGTATAGATAGGACCAAGGGACTACGTAAATATGTGTACTGAGCTGTTGTCGCATTTGTTATGGTATAGAAATTCAGTTGAAAACTGCACTCAATCTCCTTGATTCATAACTATAAACCTACATTTCATCCCCTGTTACAATAATTTTCAAAAACTTTTTATCATTTTTAGCACATTCAAGAAGATCGAATGCAGCTGAAAGCGGAATTCTTCTTGGATGGCAGAGAACATTTTCGTCACAAAATTGACAAACACACATCTTTTATTTATATTTTCAGTCGGCATATACTAAAGTGACTAGTACCTACTGCTACATTCTATAGATAACCCACTAATAGTGATTAACTAATTTCCATGTACAGTTGAACGCATCTTGGATATTTTGATATTTGGCAATGATTTGGAGGTCATCACTTCCGAAATTTTCACGGCAATGTTGGAAAAGTATTTGAACAATTTAGAACAATTGTGCTGTTCATACAATATTCCCCCAAAACTTTCTTAAATTTTGCACTATTTTGACCATAAGTATCGCCAAGCGTTTGACAAAATTTGAAACAGGTTCTGTGTTTAACTTACTCTACCATTAGAAATGTAACGACAGCACAACATACATGTTTTTTCAAAGTTCTACTGTACAGAACTTTCAAAAATATGTATGCTGTTCCGTAACTTTTTAAAATATGTTTGGGAACTATGATCTTGTAACTTCCGGAGCATACGGGATGGGTTCAAGGTCAATATCTGCCAAGCATCTTCACTCTTCGTGTTTTAAATTTGAGGTTAGAGCATCTTTTCCAATACTTTTTTTTATCAGATCTCGTGCAGTCTTGTGATATTCCTAGATAGACAAAAATTTTATTTCTTCTTTTCTAAAAGGTGGCTTTTAGATTAAAATTCCTTTCATTGATTAAAATGCACATAAACAATTTATATTTTTATCCAACTTCAACTATTAGAACACTTTAAATGATGCTATATTCACGTAATTAAAACTTTAAATTCAAATTGACAAAAGCAATCACATTTAATTACAGAATTAAATAGAAAATTACAATTAATTAAATACAATTACA
>BGPR01051392.1:821-10841 GCA_013235015.1 Araneus ventricosus
TTACATACATAAGGCATATTTGTTGATTTTATTTACATGAGAGTTGTAACATATTCTAGTGGTCATTTTTTTTAAATATATCGATTTGTGTGCAAGTTATAGTGGCTATTACTAACATAATAGCCCAGATCTGTCTCTTACTGATCCGGTAACGCTCTGACCTCGCCAACACTAAAATTCGCGCCATAGCACAGCGAGACGTTAAACAGCATTATTTCATTGTTAGAGAACCTAAATTTCAGTAATTTTAAATTTAAAAAGTAATTGTCGTTCTAATTTCAAACTTAATAGCTCTAAAATAGTGAAATAAAATTTTCTATCGAATGATATAAAATTTATCTCGCTATGATCAATAGTTCCCGAGAAATTTTAAATTATATTAATCATATATTTCAAGTTAATTTCCATTCGTTAATTGAAAGTAATAAATTACAGCAATGGTATATCATGCGCGTGATACAGTTTGGACGTCACGATGCATCTGATTATTCATTGTAATCGTGATAATACAATTTGATAATATTTTTTGGCAGCGTTAAAATTTACACAAAGACGTCTGAAGTACAAAGAAAATTGTTAAACAACGAAAAATACTTCACACGGAATGTTGTTTACCAAAGATTTTTTGAATAAAGAACTATGTAAATATATAAAAATATTTCCTATCATAAAAGATATGCTTATTTTATTTGTTATCAATCAATGTTAAACATTTCTCTCGCATATATATCTATTTAAACACGTCAAATTTGACGGGAAATCTCTCGAATGAAGAGGCAATTTGCACCCGTCATACCATGACGGGTGATTTTCTAATATTTAAATAATTTGGAAATCCGAGGGAAAATAGTAATACATCCAAAATGATATCGTTGAAAAATAATGATTTAAAATTTAAGTAGGTATAAAAAATAAATAAGCTAATTTTTCTCGGATAATATGTTATGAGGATGTAAATGTATATGGATAATATGTTAATGTATGGAAAATACCAGAAACAACTGTGAGAAACCGTTTGCGGTAAATGTTAGCTTGGATACGTTTATAGGATATTTATTGCTGCCCATCGAAAAAATTTGAATGCACAAAACATCAGCGCAACCATATTTAACCTAACTTTATAAGAAATTAAAGTTTAAATTATTAAGTGTATAGAGAAATTTGAGTGAGAATATATCAGGCTTTTTATCTCCTTTTATTGTACTTTTGAAAGACGAAATTTTGCTTGTTTGTCAATTTTTCAATCACTTAGTGGTACACCAGACTTCTGAAATCTTATACAGCTGTGTGCTTACAATAACTGTATAGTATTTTAAGATTTCCAGAGCTTAATTATCAATTAACCGATTAATTTTAACTAAATTTCGATTTTACATGAGAAAAGACGTTTGATAGTGGATGTGAGAAAAAATCATGGCAAGATTCCATAATATTTATAATAATATAAGAATATGTGAAATACATTCTTTAATTTTTTTACTAAAAAGTAAAAAAATAATATTAATTAAAAATCCCTTTTCGGCAAGCTTGAAGGCAAAGGTAGATTCCTTTACGTTAATGTTACAAAAGTAATGAAATATTACATATTGATCAATGCAAACATAGCCAATGACTTTATTGTTTCTACACATTGCAATATTTACGCTGTGATTTTGTTTCCATGACATTTAATTTTTTACTGTACCGAGGTTTTAGCATTCCATTTTTCATTCCAAAAGGTTATGCTAGATTTGTTGGTCAGTATATTGGTCAAATTTTTTTTATATCCCAACACATAATCATTCAACAGGTAGGAATCATAAAGAAATAAACATCCCAGCAGCGCAAATATCCCCTAGATAATATTAAGCCAGCCTATCTGAAAAAGTAGCAAGAAATTGACACTTGACACGAAGGAAGAATGACTCTAGATTAGTTTATTTAATCTAGGTTACCATATAATTGTGCGAACGTTACTTTGTCATATGGTAAAATCACATGACATGAAACATTCAAACATTACTAGAATGGGCTTATTTAGAGAGCTCCCTGGTTCCAGAGATAATAGTCACTAAATTCTTAACACATAAGAGAATAAAAATTATTAAACATTATGAGTTCCAAATTTAACACGTGTGTTTAAAGCATAGGATATCAATGCAGCCATTTTGAACAGGAAATTTAAATCTCCGTCGACAGTTAAACGCAAATAATCAGGCAGAAAACCCCAAAACAATTTTAAAGTTAATGAGATATTTTTCAATATAAAAAGGATAAAGGGAATATATATATATATATATATATATATATATTTGGCTGTTTCATATTAAATTTATTAAACAAACCTTGGCGCAGCCATGTTTAGTTAAATATGAAATTAAAGTAATCAGTCAAATTAACTAATTATCAAATTAATTATTAAAATTAACTGTTTGATTAATTAAAATTAACTATTTACTTAAATAAAATTAAATATTTAGTTAATTGTGACGATATCTTATCTAAAATCTTTTTTACGGCTCACAGTATATGTCAACAATCTTAATCTTGTAATTATCTAATAAATATCTTAATTTAAATAAAAGTTATTGTGTCTATGTATGTATGCTCCACATCTCCTCCTAAATCAATGGACTGATTTCAACCAGAATTCGCACACTTTTTATTTAAGAAAGAGAAAATTCACCTTAGCTTTTCAAAGCCCAAAAGTTACTTACAATTTCAGTTAATTAAAAATTAAACAATGCGTTTTTCCGTGATATCTTTGGAAAACATTATCTTACGAAACTATTTTTACACCTTATTAAATTTTAAAAAATTAGCATTTTAATGACAAAAATTTCATTTCCATACAATTTGTTTCTCTCATATTAATATTTTTTCAAAATTAATTTTATACAGAATTCGTAACAATATTCTTTCTTGTTGAAGAACAAGAATAATACGAATATATATAGTTGTCAGAATACATTCACAGAATTCTGGACTAATGCTAAAAGAAAATTTTAAAAGTAGACGATTAGCAATTTATATCAGGATCAAATAATGATTGATTTATTTTCATTCTTTACATTAATGAATAATTAACTAGTTAATTTAATTGTTTCAAAATATTCATTGAAACTTTTCTTTCTTTTACTTTAGTAATTGTTAACGAAATTTGAAGTACCTATATAACAAATAATAATTTATGGAGAAAACAGCTGCTTTTAAAAATCGTTTGTTTCAATTGATAATCTCATTTTAATTAAAAACCTTTCAGATCAGAAAAGGAATTTGTATATTATAATTTTTATACAATAGTAGTTTTTACATTAAAAATATTAGACATGAAAGCATTTTAATCCGGAGCAAAGCCAGGTATATCAGCTTGTTTACCATACAGAAAGTGTAAGTGAATGCGGCTGATGGGAGCACATAAATTCTAAGTAATTCTTTCTGTCAAAAAACTTTCAATATAAAAGTAGTTTGTTATAATAAGGTGATAATTCCCTTAACTGAAATTTTCTTTCTATCTTCAATCGTAACGGAGCTATGGAGAAAACATAAATTGGGGGGGGGGTATTAAAAATCGATTTAAAGACCATATTTTCAAAGAAATTTTAGCTGAAAAAAAATTTTAATATAAAAGTTGTTCGTTCTGATAAGGTGATAAGTTGCCTAATTGATTTTTTTCCTATCTTTAGTCGTAACAGAGCTAAGGGAAAATGATAAAATGGGGGAGGGGATTGAAAGTGGCATTTTAGCTCTAACTTCTAAATAATTGTAGCTATCAAAAAAGTTTCAATACAATTTTTTTTATATAGAGGCAATAATTCGCCTACTTTGAGTTTTCATTCTATCTTCAATCGTAAAGGAATTATGGGAAAATGAAATTTTCAGTCCCCCACCATTTCCACTCCGTTTTAGCTGGTTAGCCCATCTACAAACTCGGTCAAAATTTTCACCGACAACACAACATATCCCTCGCCAGTTAAAATGTAATAAAAATTACTCTAGCTATCGTGTTCACAAGATAATATGGGCAAAAGCCTTATATATATATACTTCTCTACTAATAATAAGGAAAAGAACATTTCGCCCTCTGTTCTCATAAGGATTAGAGCTGCAAGAATGAAAGCAGGTGGAAGAGAATGCAAATGACGAGAGCTTTCCAACAAGGAAACATGCATAGGTTAAAATGTACTTTAAGTTGGGGGAGAGGAGGCGAAGGGTGGGAAAATCACTTTTCAGTTCATAACTTCTAAGAAATTGTAGCTATCGAAAAAGTGTAAATGCAAAAATTGTTCGTTATTATAAGGCAATATTTCGCCTAATTTGAATTTTCTTTCTATTTTCATTTGTAAAGGAATTATGGGAAAATGAAAATTTCCACTCCCAGCATTTCCACCCCCTTTGAGCTGGATATATATGTATGTGTATATATATATATATATATATATATATATATATATATATATATATATAAATTTGAAAACAACAAAAATATTCATAATAAAATAGAAATTGGCCACTTTCATGCACATGGTTTTGATAATGTTGATATTAGCATCATCAAGATAGTTCCTTACATAAAAAATAGATTATGGTGGGAAAATTTTTTTATAGACTACTACAATACTATTTATCCTTATGGACTTAATGTATTGTATTTTGGGAAAAACATTTTGCAAGTTTTAAAAGGTAATGAATCTCATTACTTTTATAAAGTAGAAGCTTCTAATATGGAAAAAAGACATGGTAAATCTAGTATAGCTAGACACAAGAGAGATAATAGAGAACTTAAGATTATTTACGAAGATTTATTGGAACTGTGTAAGAATTTTGATAAAGACTTTAACATAAAAAAGATTAAACGATATATGTTTGGATTAAATAAAAAAGAAATAAAAGCTAGTAGAGAATTAATTATGAATAATAAGACAGACTCACATGGATGGGATTTGATTAGAGATATCTTTAAATTTGTATATAAAAAATTTAATTTATCACATAACACTTACAATAAGAGAGATATTGGATATTGTACCTTCCTTTTTATGAACAAAAAGTATGACAAATGTAAATTTTCTGCTATATTAGATAAACATATTAATTGCTTCCCCATAAAAAATATTAAAATTAAACGTGCATTTAATATAACACACAGTTAGGCAGAATGATTTTTAACTATAATAATATAAAAGAAAGTAATACGAGTGATGGTTTCAAGTGTTTAAAATATAATAATTTCTTGAATGAAGATCATGGACATGTAATTACTGGAGATTTGAATATTGTTGGAAATGAAATACTTAGAGAATTAATGAGTAAAGGTACCGTAAACACAGCCCCCGACCTGCCAAAGCACACGGGTGAACACTGAATGACAGTCGTGCGATAGCGACGAGTACTGAGGTCGGGTCCTAATGGCCAACACAGCCTCACGGCCCAGCCCCCTCCCGTAGGAGGTACGTACTATCACTGGAGGAGGGCTGCCGCCCCCCAATTCATGTGCCCTGAGGCAGGCGAGTTCTTTCATATACAAACCTGAGCAACTCATCCACACTTAGTGGTGCCCACTTCTATCGGGGGAATGAGTAAAGGTACAAAGCATCGAATGGATATAGCTAATAGTAATGAAATTATTAAAAAGCAAATTAAAAAAGGTATTGAGAAATTTATATTAAATATGGCAATTAAATATAGTGTGCCTCTAGAGGCATTTAATGAATATAGACATAAAACATTATTAGATCTTTTTAACTATAATTTTAAATCTAATGATTTTAATAGATATCCAGATATTAAAAAACATATTAAAGAATTGCAAACAGAATTTGAAATAGTCTATATAGACAAAGTCCCAAGTAATTTTGCTATAATTTGTAAATATTTTTACAAAAAAAAATACTTAATGATCATATTATTAGTAGTGATATTTATAAAGAGACTAAATTAGGTGAAAGAGAAATTTCTAATAGAATTCAAGCCTTACATAAAAAATTGGGAATTAATTATATTAAAAAAGATTATCCTCACATCTTTCTTACACCAAAATTTCACAAGAGTCCTCTTAAATTTAGAAGTGTTACTAATGGCTGCAATACTTATATTACGAAATCAGGCAAACTCTTGCAAAAATACATACAGACAGTGATAGAGAATTTAAATAAGCAAAAAGAGACAATCATAGTAAATAACAGCGAAGAGATATTAAATGTAATTAAAGATGTAGAAATAACTAGTGTACATACATTTGACTTCCAGGATTTATTTAATATTATAGATATTGAAGATTTGACTAATACCCTAGTAAATATACATAAAGATTATGATCTTAAAAAAGATATTAACATTAATAATTTTAAAAATCTTATTAATCTTGTTCTAAAAGTAAATTATATCTTTTTTGATAATAAGATTTTCCATCAAATTAAAGGATTACTTCAAGGAGGTCCAGCTAGCAATAGTTTAGCAAATATTTATCTTCACTACTATGAGAAAGATTTGACTAATTATAGCCGTAGTATATTATTCCGCTATATAGATGACTTAATATTATTCAATAAAGAAATAGACCTTAAGCCACATATTGACTTCTATCCTGATTATTTAAAACTTATAAAAACTAATGTCAATGAATTAGCTGCAGAATTTTTAGATCTAGATATTAAAATTTATAGATAATAAAGTAGTAACAGATATCTTTGATAAAAGAAATGCATTTAATTTTAAAATTAATAAATTCCCTTTTTGGAATAGTAATCCTAGCATTTCTGTTTTCAAGAATTTAGTAAAAAATTATATAATTAGAAATAATAATTTAGTAACAGACATTGATAATAGAATTAAGAACATTAAAATTTTTTATTCCTTTGCACTGGATTATGGAATGCCTATAGGTTTTCTAAGAGAATATATAGATAGGAAATATTTAGGTCATTTAGAATAAAACATTCATATATTGGTATATAAAGGAATATTTTTATTTCTATGATAGTGGGATAGTGTTTTCTCATATTCTACTCGTAATGTGTAATTTTTCTTCAAAATTGGTTTTTGAATTATTGGTTTCAGTTTTATTACATAGATGGCGCCAGGATCTTTCATGTGAAATTTTCCTTTTAATAGACATTTTTTCTAATTTTCAAATATTATTTAGATTAATAACTGTAATACATTTTTAAAAATGGTTTTGAGATTTTTAATATAGGTATCTTACTAATTCTTGATATCAAAAATTAATTATATTATTTTGTCAATTATGCTGTTTCATGTTAAGAATTTTAGTTGTGGCAACAGGTGATGTCAATGTGAGTGGCGGGTTATAATGAAAGAGATCAGTTCTGGTAAGTATTAGCGGAGACACTGATTAGTTAATGTTTAATGAAAAGTATGGGTATTTTATTGAATGATAAATTTACTGTCTTTAGTGCAATATCATAGTGCAATGTAATGTTATATTACATATTTTTATCCCGAATTATAGTCGTTTCTATATAATGTTTTATTGTTAGGGTTACTATAAGACTTTTCTTTCTAAGTTCTTTCATTTTAGGGTAAATTACCCTATTTGTTTTTTCAACAACAATAGTAACAGGGATGGTTTGTACAACAAAATTAATTTAACCTGGCTAAAGCTTGTCCACAGCCAAGCTGCTATTTTAATTGTTGAAAACTCCATTTACTTGGATTGCCTATTTCAATACTTTTAATAACAACAGAGTTTTTTTTACTAGTTGACTTATAAATGCTTAAACTTGATTTTTTGTTCCTTGGTATCTTTAGTATTTTCAATTTTTTAGATTTTGTTTTAAATTTGATGTATTGTTCAAATAATGACTTTTTAGTATAAGATTTGTTTCTTGATATGTTTTGTTTACTTTATTTCTATATGATTATATGTAAGTTATAATTAGATTTATATATATATATATATATATATATATATATATATATATATATATATGGATTGATTTCGTATTAGAAATATTTAAATGATTAAACAGGCCTAGATGAATACTAAATTTCATTTTATTTATCGGAGAGTGACGAAATGTACGTACATCTTCGTTCAAGTTTTAAGCTAAAAGTGAACAGAAGGTCCCTGCTTTTTCTCAGGTAGGGATTTAGTAGATAGACATGTGATCAAAGTGAAGGGAATAATAGCTATTTTTAGTATATTTCGTAAGTGTTTTAGGGAAAAGTCTGGAAAAGAATTCTCGATTTATGTCGGCGCGTGGAAGCGATTAAAATATTCTTTTAGTAATAAATATGTCAAACGAGAGATTTAATATACCTCCAGCGCCGAAAAAGAACGAAACTGGAGTTTAAGAAAAGTGATTTTGGAATACATTAAGACTTTAAAATATATATTAGAATTTGAAATAAAATTAAGTGAGATTATTACATATATATATATATATATATATATATATACATATTTACATATATATATATACATACATATTTACATATATATATATACATACATATTTACATATATAAATAATAATATATACATATATAAATAAAAACAAAATTTCTAATAGAGGCATTTTCTTCAACGAGCATCTTAAAAAAGAAATTGAAATTTTAAAAGGGAAATTTATTATTACAACAGTTGATAAGGCAGGAAATAATTTTTGCATTATGTGTAAACTTCACTTCAAGGAAATAATGCTTAATGAATATAATTCAAATAATACGTATCAATTAATAAAATTTGGCAAAAAAGAACTTGACAAAAGAATGTTAGCACTTGCTTAAAAAACTAAAATTAAAACCAGTAATTTAAATTATCCTTACCTTTTTCCCACTATAAAATTTCATAAAAATCCCTTAAAATTTAGATTTGTTACTTGTAGCACTGGTAGTTATAATTATTATTTTGCTAAATTCTTCTTTAAATTTCTAAAAATTATTCTTAACAAAATTAAAGAAGAAGGGAGCTTCATTATTGACAATAACACTAAAATATTGGACTTTATCAAAGAAAATAAAAAAAATTGTGGCATTCATACATTTGATTTTGAAAATCTTTTTACTAGCCTCCCACATAATAAATTAATTGAAGTGTGCTCTAATTTATTTGATATATACCTTAATACTGATTTAATTGATAAAAATAAATGGTTAGAAATTTGCAGGGTTAATATTTGTGAAAATTATCTCTTTAATGGAATTAACTACTATAAGCAGGTTCTTGGTATTCCTATGGGTTGTTGTTTTTCAAGTGCACTAGCCGATTTATTTCTCCACTCATTTGAGAGGGATTTAATTAAAAATGAAATTGTTTATGGTTTTCGTTTCATTGATGACCTTTTAGTCTTTAATCATAATAATGTTAACTCCATTTTTAGCTGCTATCCAAAAGAACTCAAATTAAATAAAACTAATAATGAATTGAACAAATGTAATTTTTTGGATCTAGAAATTGAAATTGGGAATTCAGATATGTTGGTTGGAATTTTTGACAAAAGAAAGGAATTTAATTTTAAGGCTATTTCACTTTGCAACTTTCAGACAAATCTTCATTTTAAAATTATTAAGAACTCTATTTATTCTCAAATTAATAGAATTAAACACATCTGTAATAACCACTCTTCTTTAGTCAAAGCCCTAGGTAATTTAAATAATAACTTAAAGGATAATGGATTCCCTTTTTGTTTCCTTAAAACTTGATCTTTTTTAAAATTAGTTTTTGTTCTCCTGAGAAATAGTTCGAATTTTTATTCATATATGGAGCTACTGGATAGCATCTAGATCGTTGATTGTTTTGTATCTATTGCGTCATTTTTCTGCTTGGCTTGCTTCTGAAAGAAGGTAAAATTTTTATCTCTTTCTTCTGATTATGGATAAAAAATTTTTGGATTTATGTTCTTTATTTGGTGGCCGGACAAGATTCAGACCACAGGAAGGAATAAATTTTGACTTTTTGTCATTCCTTTCCACAGAAAATCTTGTTCCTTTTTGAACTAAAAATGGCGTGTGGTTTCTGATGAGTGAGCCATTTTAGTTCCTTTTCATTTTGAATAATTTCTTAACAAATTGTTCTAA
>BGPR01051393.1:0-10841 GCA_013235015.1 Araneus ventricosus
TTAATTTTAAAATGAGGGAGTCCTTTGTTGGACACCCTGTATATATAAATATAACGCTTTTTTCTATGTTATCTTGTGAACACGATAACTGGAGTAATTTTTATTTAAATTTAACCAGCGTGGTATATGTTGTACGGATAGTGAAAATCTAGGTCGAGTTCGTAGATGGGTTATCCAGCTCAAAGGGAGTGGAAATGGGGGTGGGGGGTGGGGTGGAAGTTTTAATTTTCCCATAATTTCCTTACGATTGAAGATTGAAAGAAAATTCAAATTAGGAGAATTATTGTCATCATATCAAACAACTTTTGTATTGAAACTTTTTCGATAGCTACAACTGCTTAGAAGCTATGATCTGAAAAGTGATTTCCCTTCCCCTCCTCTCTTCCTACCTTAAAGTACTTTTTAACCTAAGCATGTTATCCCTTATTGGAAAGCTCTCGTTATTTGCAGTCTCTCCCCCCCCCCCACTTTCATTCTTGCATCTTCAATCCTTATGAGAATAGAGGGCGAAATGTTCTTTTCCTTATTATTATTATTAGAGACGTTTATTTATAACGCTTTTGCCCGTGTTATCTTGTAAACACGATATCTAGAGTAATTTTGATTAGATTTTAACTGGCGAGGGATTTGTTGTAAGGACCGCGAAAATCTCGGCCGAGTTCGTAAATGGGCTAACCAGCTCAAAGGGGGTGGAAACGCTGGGTGACTGGAAATTTCATTTTCCTATAATTCCCTTACGATTGAAGTTAGAAAGAAAATTCAAATGAGGCGAATTATTGCTTTATCACAACAAACAACTTTTGTACTGAAACTTTTTTGATAGCTACAATTGCTTAGAAGTTATGAACTAAAAAGCCATTTTCAATCCCCTCCCCCAACTTATCATTTCCCCATAGCTCTGTTACGACTAAAGAGAGAAAGAAAATTTCAATTAGGGCAATTATCACCTTATCATAAAAAACTACTTTTATATTGAAAGTTCTTTGACAGCAAGAATTACTTAGTAGTTATGAGCTCCCATCAGCCGCATTAACTTCCACTTTTTATACGGTAAACAAGTTGATATACCTGGTTTTGTTCCGGATTAAAATGTTTTCATGTTTAATATTTTTGATGCAAAAATTACTATTGTATAAATATTACAATACACAAATTCCTTTTCTGATCTGAAACGTTTTTAATTAAAATGAGAATATCAATTGTACCAAACGATTTTTAAAAAAAGGAAGTGATTATTTTGCAGGTACTATACCTGCTGATAAAACGCTATTTGCAGGTACTATAACTACGAATAATTCGTTATTTGCCGGTACTGTACCTGCGAATAAAACATTATTTGCAGGTACTGTTAAATTAAAAATCATCCTGTAGGACTTTTTTAGGGAGTTTATTTTTCCTATTTTCTACAAGATTGTACTTTTTTATACTTGAGATTATATAATTTAATGTTATTTTGCGAGATTTTTTTGTTATTTCAGCGGAAACACCCGAGATGCTTTTGGTTTCTGTTATCTGGTTTCCCCATGATTCTGATTTAATTTTCGGTAAACGCTTCAAAATATTTTTGAAGCGTTTTTTGATGAAATTGCAGCTATTTAAAAAAAAATCAAATTTTAGTTATTAATAGTTGTATATTATAAAACATGTGAGTTATTCATCATCATGGAATTTTAAAAACTCCTTGTAGTTAATGGAGATCCAAAGTCAATAGTATAAATCTTCTTTAACACCAAAGTAAATTTTTTTAAAACTTCAACAAAAATTTGAATTTTCTTTGAAAAAAAGGGCTGAATTAACTGCCATTTAAAGCTTTAACAAATAACAGAGCTAAAAATATGAAAGTAACTTCCACGTACGATTCTAAGTAGAAGTCTGGCTGGTACGATTGTTAGAGCAGCGGCTTCACTTTTTGCAGAACGCGGGTTCGAATCCTCTCGGATGTTGTTATTGCAACTTGTGCAGCAGTTTGCTTTTCGGATAATGTTGTTTAAAGTTATGCCTGTGAAATTCAGTATTTCCTTTAATTTTACTCTTTTTTCGAAACCCAGATTATTATCAGACAAATTTAAAATAACTTTTATTCCAATTTCCTTCTAATAAATGCATAATTTCTAAATTAAAAAGAATAAAAGCTGTTTTTAAAAGCACTCTTTTATTTGTGTACTAGTAAAAAAGTAGAATTGTTTAATTACATTTATTTTCTGCATTTTAGTCATTAATTTATAATTCATTATTACAAACAAAATGCGTTATATATATATTAAAGACTATAAAATAGAAAAAGTGTGCTGATTTCTTCTCAAATTCACTAACAGATGGCGCCACCCGTTCTGAATGTTTAAGTGAATTTACTGATAACTGATTAAACCAAAAAATATTAAAATATTGTACTCTCATCTAAAATTCACAAGTGTGCAAAATAACAGAATGGAAAATACTTGTAAATAACGTTTTATCCATTGCTACAGTACTTAAAAATAACTTATAATTCGTAGTTACCGTACCTGCAAATAACGAATTATTCATAGGTACAGTACCTGCAAATAACGTTCTCTCCGCAGGTAGAGTACCTGCAAATAACGCTATCCTTTAAAAAAAGTCGTTTTCCCCGTACATTATTATTTGTTATAAAGGTACTTCAAATTTTGTTAACAATTACTAAAGTAAAAGAAAGGTTTTAATGAATATTTTGAAACAATTGAATTAAATAGTTAATTATTCATTAATTTAATGCATGAAAATAAATCAATAGTTGGTCCCGATATAAATTGGTAATCGTCTACTTTTAAAATTTTCTTTTAGCATTCTTCCTTCTGGAAATAGTACTTCGTATTATTCTTGTTCTTCAACAAGAATATTGTTACGGTTGTTACGGTTCAGTTTAAAATTAATTTTGAAAAAATATTAAAATGAGAGAAATAAATTTGTGGAAATGAAAGATATCGCAGTAAAACGCCTTGCTTAATTTTTGATTAAGTGAAATTTTAAGCAACTTTTTGTCTTTGAAAAGTTGAAGGTGACCTTTCTCTTTTCTTAATAAAAAGTGTGCAAAGTTTGTGTGAAATCAATCTAGTGGTTTAAGAGGAGATGTAGAACATACATACATAACCATAATGACTTTTATTTAAATTAAGATAATTATTAGATAAATATAAGATTAAAGAATGCTGGCAAATAGTATGAGCCATAAAAAAGGTTTTAGTGAAGATTTTGTCACAATTATTTATTTAACTTTAATTAAGTAAATAATTAATTTTAATTAATCAAACAGTTAATTTAATAGTTAATTTGATAATCAGTTAATTTGGCAGATTACTTTAATTTTATATTTAACAGAACATGGCGGGACCAAGATTTGTTTAATAAATTCAATATAAAATAGCCAAAAATAGATGGATATTTAAATAAAAGTTCCCTTTATCCTTTTTGATATTGAAAAATATCTCCTCAACTTTAAAATTGTTTTGGGATTTTCTGCGTGAGTATTTGGTTTTAACCATCGATGGAGATTTAAATTTACTGTTCAAATTGGATGCATTCATATCCTATGCTTTAAACACACGTATTAAATTTGCCACTCACAATGTTTAATAATTTTTATTCTCTTATATGTTAAGAATTTAGTGACTACTATCTCTGGAAACCAGGGAGTTCTCTAAATGAGCCAATTTTTGTAATGTTTAAATGTTTCATATCATGTGATTTTACCATATGACAAAGTAATGTTCGCACAATTATATGGTAACCTAGATTAAATAAATTAATTTTTAAATCTAGAGTCTTTCTTTATTCGTGTCAAGAGTCAATTTCTTGTTATTGTTTCAGATAAGCTGGCTTAATGTTTATCTAGGAGATGTTTGCACTGCTGAGATGTTTATTTCTTTATGACTCCTACCTGTTGAATGATTATGTATTGAGATATAAAAAAAATTCACCAATGTACTGACCGATAAATCTAACATAACCTTTTGAAATGAAAAATGGATTTATAAAACCTTGATATAGTAAATAATTAAATGTCATGAAAACACAGAATCACAGTGTAAATATTGCAATGTATAGAAACAATAAAGTTATTGCTAGTCTGTATTGATCAATATGTAATATTTCATTATTTTTGTAACATAAACGTAAAGGAATTTACCTTTGCCTTCAAGCTTGCCGAAAAGGGATTTTTATAAATATTTATGAGAAAAATAATCATGAATGTAAAAACGTTTTTTTTTTACTTGCAGCCAATTATTGTTATCCTGTGTTATTTGGAATATTTGCAATATCAGTGCCAAAGATAGGAAAATTATTTAAGAATTCTTTATTGATAACATTTATGATTATCACCAAAAATATTTTTTAAATGTTATTTTACATACTAAGTAAACATTAAGTTTCTCATAAAATACATAAAAAGCTTCAAAACGTTTTACAACTGATATAGGTATTGTGTCAGATGTTTCTTATTTTCGAATGCAAGAGATTGCTTTCAACAAATTCAATTCATTCATTCTTTTGATTTTTTGATAAAATTTGCTCGATTTCATAAAGATAAATTCCAATCTTCGACTCGTCGTCATTGTCATGAATACTCGAATGGATTTTAGTCTTTGCTAATGCTAAGATCTTTTGCTATGATTTCTTTCAAGTATTACTAGTGAATACCTTTACATGGATCATTACTGCAGTACAAAAGATTCCATTTATTCAATTTCTCTTCGTCTGTTTGAATTTTCAAACTTGAGCCTGCTTCCATGAATTGTTTTTGCTATTTATATGAAATGTGAGAAATTGAAAACTTTTTATTTTCAGTTTTATCTGAATACTATGCAAACAAAATGAAAGATGAGATGAGACAATATCTTCAAAGAATATTTATAATGTCAATATTTCTTAATGTAAAAAGACTTTTTTCTGTACGTGTTTAGTAAAAGTGTCTTGACACATTTTACATTATCTTTTGTTCATCAAACAGGAAAAAGACAATTTCTTTGAAAATGCTGAAAACTAATTTTTTGAATATTAAAATAGTGCAAATATAGGTTTTGAGCAATATTATACTCTGTTGTTATTAAGGAAAATGGTGGAAATTTTGTTTAATTTTGAAGTAATTAGAAAATTAATTAAAATTTTCAAAAATAGCCTTTTTCTGTGAGTACCTACTACTCATCACCACACTTAAAAAGTTAAAAATTTATTAAAATTAGAGAAAAACTGTACGGATGTAAAATTGGTGTCACTGAAAAGATATTTTTTAAAAATCTGAATGTGGTATGAAAATGATTTTTGTGCTATGAAGTTATTGCGTAAAACAGTAAACATTTCGATTGTATTTTTAATTAAAAATGTGTTTTAAATTTTTTGAAAAACTCTTTCTTGGTGAGCACCTTCTACCCAAGAAGCAACAACGTGTCAAATTTGGTAGCTCTAGATCCAACAGTCTGTCCTGCAGATTGCTCTGAAAGTTTTTTGCACGATGCATCATGCAATCTACAAATACAGTGGACACCGCTTAATGTGGTCGCCGTTAATAGTCCAGTCAACGAATGAAAAATAGAAAAAGAAAATGGTGTAGTTTTGAAATTTGGCACGGTTATTGGGGGTAGTGTCCTAAACGACATACTAAAAGTCTCCGCCGGCGAGTGGTGCGTAGGGGGTACGGGGGGTTTAAAGGGGGGGTATTTTCAGTTTTTCTTAAATATCTCAAAACCTATATGTTTATCGAAAAACTCTCAATGACAAAATTAAACTGCATGAAATTTAATACAAAAAGTCCTACATTGTTTTTGTAGCATCAATAGTTTAGAAGATACAGGGGGATTTAAAAGTGAATATTTGTAAAATTCATTATTGTAATGGTAAAATCAATTAAAAGTGCTGAAGCAACAACGCTCAGAAAGACCTATACAATAATTATTCAAGGGTAGTATTGTATGTGTAGAGAGAAGTGGCGGTACCGCGGCGGGGCTGCGATAAACCTATTTCATGAATAGTCGTGCTCCCTTCCTTCCCTCACGTCCGTTCCCCATCACAAGATTCCTTCTACTCATTCTTTTGGTTCTGTTAAAGCTCCAAATGAGTGTATTTAGACAGTATAATCTAAATCCACATATCTATGCTGAGTTTAACTTAAAAGCTCGCAACCAGTCTGTCACAGTTCGACAGAAACATTTTCTAGCCATTGAAGAAATAAGACCAGGCATGTTCAATTACTAACAGAGAAAATGGCTGCTAAAGGAATTGAAACGAGAGTCGCTACAGTGGATACTGATACTTATATTGTGAGATATAGGTTAGAGAAAGCAACTTCTCATCCCAATGGAAAGGCGTAGACCTAGTCGTGTTACTGATTTACTTTCTGGTGGTGTCAAAGCAAATTTATTTTATGAAGCCTGGAAAAGTCGAAGCTAAATTATTTTTTATAAGAAAGCTGCAGAAAGAATTTTCTTTTATCCAAGCTATCCTCCTTCTCCATGCATTCAGTGGCTGCGACGTAACACCAGCTATTTATAGAAAAAACAAAGCACTATAGTTACATTGTTTAAAAATTAACTGAGCCAGATGAAAAACATTTCTGACATCTTTTATAACCCCTTATATAACCCAGAACATCTTTTATAACCCAGATCTATCTTACAAGCTGGTGAGAAGAAGTTCCTAGTACAAAGCAACTGCTGATGAACATAATTTGAATAACCGTACATATGCAGCATTTCTCAAATCATCAACCAAGATCAAAGCTGTTCTTTTCTCATTTCCTCCAACCAAAGGAGCGGCGGAGCAATTCACTTTTAGCAATGTATTTCTGTTTTGGCACCTTTTAATGATACCTGTACCAAACGTGCACCTCTAGAAGAAGAGTTCGGACTTAATCAAATACTAGAAAATCATGGTGAAATTTAATTACGAGCAAGTTCAAAACTGGTTTATGTAGGTATTATACATATATATATATATATATATATTGTAGTAGATTGCCGAGATTTTGAAATAAAAACTTTCTTTCATAAAAATAAAACCAACATTTTCAACCACTTATTGTAATTATGTACATTTTCAAACTGCTATAACCAGCGGTTCCCAATCTTTTTGGTTGTGCGGACCACCTGTTGTGTAAAAAATATTTTGACGCCCACTAACTAAATTTACAAGTAAAAAAATACAAACACACACACACATATATACACTGTAAAAAATATCCGTTTTTTTCCCGGACTTTTTCCGTATATTTGACGGTCTAAAGCTGTTTTGTTGACAAAACGGTTTTTCGCTCCAGCCATAAACGGTTTAAAATCGTCATACGGTATTGCTTTCCGTACGATAACTTTTCCTTTTCTTAACTGTAATTTTATTGCATTCATTTCATGTTTTTAATAGGGTTCCATCTCCGTAAACTTAAAACACGTGTTCTGGTAATAGTTGATTTTTACACCACTAGGTGGAGCCACTAGAGCTATAGTGACTTTAAAACTCAAATAGATTATTTTTTCGTTATTTTATGAAGTCTCCGGTGGTCTAGTGGTTAGAGCGACTGCCTTTTATTTCTATGAACGCGGTTTCGATCCCCGGCTCGGAGGAGTTAGAAGTTTTGTCACCATCTTGCATCGAAATCGTCCAAGTAAGTTCAATTAAAAATTATATTAATTACACAAATTGAAATTAATAATTAAGCCTTGATTAATTAATATTCCTAATTGATAATACGCATCAGCACATTTCAACTCAACTCGAACAGAAGGAGAAAAACAACTCAACACAGTCGATGACGTCACTTACTTCGATGACTTAATTTTTACTGAGAAAACTTGATTTCATACGGTAAAAAACCGTTGTGACTACGGATTTACTTCGTAACTTTTACGGGAAAACTTGTTCCTGTATGGTAAAAAACCGTTTTGCCTACGGATTTACGTCGTAACTTTTACGGTTTTGCACAACCAACCCAGCTGCCAGTTTAAAACCGTAAATTTTACGGGATTTTTTTACAGTGTATAATATGCACATTATATTTTAGTAATTAGCAAAGCTCACTATAAAAGGATTCAAAATGTATTGTTTATAAAGCAAAACACTTTTACTACTTAGCTCAATGCAAGAAAACTCAAGAACAAGCGGTCAAGATTCAAAATGAAAAAACTCAACGGGAGATTGTTTGTCCCCACGAAAGAGTCAATATCTGGATTAAAACTTGAAAATCTTAGTCTCAAGACCCCTTCTACATTCAGTTTGTATCTGTATTTATGTTTCAGAAAAACTAAAGTTGAGAAAGCACGTTCACACAAATAAGTAGTCAAGAACCCCATCAAATGTCTCAGTGGAAGTTTCGTATTGTTGGATACTGTTGCTGAACATTTATCCAGAAAGGTACCAATAATATTGCCTAAAAACCATTTTAGAGTCTGGTCACATGATAGTTCAATTAACGAGTCATATGATGGTACTTTCACTTTCTCTCCCCCTGACTTGGACTCGTAACTAGCGTTCCGCGGCATAACCATAAGCTATTCACGGCCCACAGGTTGGGAACCACTGTTCTAAACTATTCATCCTATGAACAATACATAGGACTATTTTTGTAGGAAATTTAATATAGTTTAACTTTATAATAAGTTTTTTTCGCTAGGATCCATTGTTTTCGAAATATTTAAGAAAAACTAAGTAATCCCCCTTTCCCCTGCGCACTCTCCACAAGCGGCTACTTTTAGTATGTCGTTTAGGGCACTCTTCCCAACAACTGTGCCAAATTTCAAAACTACACCATTTTTTAAATTTACAATTCGTTGACTGGACTACAAGTAGAAGGAATCTTGTGAAGGGTAACGGATGTGAGGGGAAGAAAGGAGCATAATTGTCATCAAATGGATTTTTCACCCACCTTCTCCGACACATACAATACTACCTTTGTATAATTATTATATAGGCATGAATTTTTTTATGAGGGTTATTGATTCAGCACTTTTAATCAATTTTACCATCACAATAAGGAATTTTAGAAATATTAACTTTTAAATCCCCCTGTATCTTCTAAAATGTTGATGCTACAAAAACAAAGTAGGATTTTTTGTAGGGAATTGTATGGAGTTTAATTTTGTAATGGAGTGTTTTTCGATAGAACCCGTAGTTTTCGAGATATTTAAGAAAAACTGAAAATGCCCTCCTTTAAACCCCCTGTACCCCCGCGCACCCCCCACCGGCGGGGACTTTTAGTGTGTAGTTTAGGACACTACCCCCAACAAATGCGCTAAATTTCAAAACTACACCATTTTTTTTATTCGTCGATTTTTGGCCTTCGTTGACTGGACTATAATATTATCATTCATTTTATAGGTATTATCAAAAGCCTCTGGTATCGAACTGACGTATTCAGATGTACACAAAAATATTCATTTAGAGTGATCACTACATCGTTTAATGTTGTCAATTTTGAAGTAGAGATTTGACCAATCCTTCATTTTCAACCAGCGTTAACAATTAACTTTCGTGGAATTTCTCGCTCCACTTCTAAGGAAACATCTGGTAGTCATTTTTCCCATTGTCACCACACGGATGGACCCCACCACGAATCCTGTCGGTATGCTAGTTCACGGTGACAGGGGTATGTGTCCGTAACCAATGTCACCACACAGTATGCCAAGAACTTTTAACAAGTTCCTGGAATCGGATGGCACGATCAGAAACTGCACCGCCCACGCAGGCCTCTGTGAAACATTAAATGATAAACTTCCAACTGTCATTAAACCCCCTGAAGGTATGTTAAAGAAATAGTATGAAGAGTGGATGTCCATTGACGAGGACATTCCTGTAGCTGCCACACTGACAGAATTCGAAATGGTCCCAAGCCGTTTGTGAGCAAGACCAAGTAATAAACGTTGATGATTCCATGGTTAAGGAAAATCTTCCAACAAACGACGAAATGATGCAAGCCGTTGATATGTTGAAATGCGGCGTGCAGCATCGTTCAACAAATTTTGAAGAACAAAACAAGTGCGAAAAAGATATTAGTCAACTGTTAAGGAATAATTGTCGAGAAGCAACAATTAATAAAATTTTTAATTGTTATTTTTGAAATAAATTATAGATAGCCGTAAGGTAAGTGTTTTTTTCCCTTGATGTGATAGATATATTTGATTTTAACCAATTCGGTTATTGTTATCAGTCGGTTAATGTTATCAAAATTCTTAATTCCCGCAGTTATCGCATTAAGAGGGAGCTACTAAAGTATCCATTCTGTAAAAGATATCATGTTAAAAAACTACAGTAAATCGATAATCGGTCTTGGATTAATCCTGATAATGAACGTTGTCTTTGAACAGATTATGTTTATTAGTCCTTTCAATTATTAATTATTTACCATCTAATTAGATAACACACAGAACACTAATTAGATGAACAGATTTTACATCAAGTAATTTACTTATACTATCCAGTCTGTAAACAATATCATGTTCCAAAGATACGGTAACTAGATTATTGGTCTTCCAATATTCCTGATAACGAACATTGCTATTGAACATTGTTTTTTTAACACTTTGACCTATGAATTATTTCCCAATTAATTAGATGACACATACTTTTGATATATTTATTGCTATCTCAGTCCGTATAAGAAAGTAAAGGACACTTCAGATATTTAAGCCCACAGATTGCTGTCTTTTAAATTAATTGCTGCTTTAACATATGACATTTAACTAGCAAAGATTCTGTATCTCGATGCACGACTCGGATATGTTATTGTATATCTCGCACTAAGATGGTTCAATTTGAGAGGTTCCCGGCGGACAATGAAGTTCTTATTGAAATAAGGTAAGTCTTCCATGCCTCCACTTTTTCTCAAGATAAACCACTCTAGT
>BGPR01051394.1:0-10841 GCA_013235015.1 Araneus ventricosus
CGCTCTTACCAGTCAGTAAAAGACTCGTAGAAAATAAGTTAGACATACTCCAATCGTATGCCACATAAAATTTATTGATGTAAACATAGAAAAACAACACATAACACACTCAGCAGAAGACGAGCACAGAACAAAAACACACCAAGAAGACATTAGTGAAAGAGTTACAGTATAATATAGTAACCTGGAAAGACTAGCAACCTGGAAAGAGCGCGCAGCGCTAACACGCGACAATCGTGAGCTCTATTTCCAACACCATCGTATATCCACACAACGCAAAACTTCAAATATTTGCCATTCCTCAAATACTCGGTCGTAATCAAGTCTATTCTTTGTGTACTGGTACAATCGAATTTGTTTCCTACATGGCAGTAAGATTCATTGTAACCACTGGGAAGAAGCTTAATCTCTCCAGAAATCATTGTGATAAACGAGATTTTAGCGCCATCTATGCGGAATTAAAAATAGTTGGAAGAGTTGATTTGTTTCCAACCAAAGGAATTGCCCGTAAAAAGAGATGATGCTGGGGATTAACAGCTTGTGTTGTTACAAATGCCGCTCTGTTTAACTTCAAGAAGAGATGTTGACAATGTTAATATTTCCAGAATTCTGTTCATTTATTTACATTACCATTTGTATTCTCTACTTCTGTAGAGAATATAATTTTTGCTACCAGTTTCAATGTAAAAACACTTTTTATGTAGTAGTTTTTGAGGCCTTCATGTTTTATCTCTACAAATATTCTATGAAATTCATATTTATAAGACGATTGGAGAATCTTCAGTCGATTACAGACAAGGAAAGGAAAGCCGAGTTTTGTGGGATGGTAGTTTTTTTAAAACGAATTTTGGTGGAGTCGTAATTATTTTGCTACTGTATGTTTTTTGGGGTGCTGATTACGAATCTCAGGTTTCCACACCAAAACTTTTTGTTTGAATTTTAATAACAGCCGAAAAACATCAAAGAAATAGACTTTCCCCTAGTATTTTGCCTAAAACTCAGAAACTATCAAAATTTTTTTAATAACATCATACAGGTTGGATTATTATGCAATTATTCAGAATAATAGGAATCATTATATTTAAAAATGTTTCACGAACATATACAGGGTATCCACTAAAGTCCCTTACCACCATTTTAACTACCGTATGGTTGCTGCTATCTTCGTAAGAGTGGTGTCTAGGCATGGTAAAGAGATTATGCGCTACAGGATGAAATCACTTACAGCGCCACCTAAAGGAAAAGAGTGGACTTAGTGTTATTATCTATAAAACAGTACAAGATAGAGGAAGCAAGTGAATGACGATGTTGTAGAGCATAATCGATTTAGTACAAAAAGACACTTTATAGCCATGAATGCTAAAAACAGAACGCTTAAAATGCACATTTGTTTGTTTGAGGCTTCCGAAACTGTGACGTCACGAAACTTGACAAAAAGAAAAACTTGTACAGAACATTATCAGTGAAGCAGTACCTGGTGGAGGAATTCTGGGAACAAATAATCGGGTATGGTGGTTTCCAATAGTGGCCCCCACATTCACCCGCTCTGACTCCAATGGACTGTTTCCTTTGGGGATACCTGAAACTGCAGCTGTAGGCGACCTCTCGGCAAACATTGTAGAACCTTCAGCGACGCATTACGGATGCTTGTGCCAACGTGACACCCACTATGCTACACCGTGTGCAACGTGAAGTTCAAGCAAGGGTCCAGATGTGCATTGACTGATAGTACATCTTTTATTGAGTACCAGAGATAACATGCGCTTCTACTCAGACTCAGTGCTTTTGAATAGTCTGAGGGGAAAGCATGAATAATAAAAGTTAAGTTAGCCGTCTGAAGTATTGCTATGAAAGCCACTGAATTTTATGAGGAGTAGTAGATATAGGTGGGAGAAAAATATGAAAAACAATGAAAGGTGATCGATTGATTAAAGGGTGTGTTCTGAAGAATTATTTCTAATTATGCAGTTTTAAGGGGAGTGACCATTTGGTCGTAGAATAAGGGTAGGGATATTTTCCGTTCCTATGAGCATATTCGACTTGACCGTTGACAAGAGGGTTTTTGTGATCTTGAAGTTGAGTGAAGAATTTTCTAGAAATATTCCTTACGTGCTCTTCTATCGTCTCAATTTTGAGATCTCTGTGGATGACATCATTCCTCGCTAACCAGGGAGCGTTTGTCATGATTCGGAGAATTTTATTTTGCAGTATCTGGAATTTTCTTCTCTGAGTTTTTGCGGTGATACACCAGATAGGGTGAAAGTAGGTTCGAATTGGCCTAAGTATTTGTTTGAATAATAACACTTTATTATTTAATGAGAGAGGAGAGTGCCTTCCAATCAGAGGCATTATCGTATGCATTTTGTTCCAAAATTTGTCAGAGTTATATTCAGCATGTTGCCTGAAAGAGAATTTGGAGTCTAGAATAAGTCCAAGATATTTGACTTGATTTTCCCAGGGTAAATCTCCCATGTATGAGAGTGTCTTGAGTACTTTGCTGGAGTAAATCAAAAATAAAACTCTTCAAAAAAGCCTTTATTTTGTTAGTATTAATGGCCACTCTCCACTTGGTGCACCAGTATTCAATGCTATCTAGCTGGGATTGGAGCGTTTTAATAATGAATCTGATATTGCTACCCTGTGTGAGGATGGCTGAGTCATCGGCGAAGAGGCAGTTAAGGACTTTGTCGTTGCGAGGGAAGTCAGAGCTGAAAATGATGTAAAGAGTGTGGCTGAGGGAACTGCCCTGAGGTGTTCCTGCTTGGATGTTGCCAACTGAGGAAAGGACTTGATTGATTTTTATTTGAAATTTTCTGTTTGAAAGGAATCGTTGAATAATTTTGATGAGGTAGTCTGGGAATTGCTATTTGATCAGTTGGACAATGAGACCCTTATGCCATATTCGATCATATGCTTTCTGTCGTCTAAGAAAACTCCTCCTGTGTAGAGTTTCACTTTGAAGCCCTATGTGCATTGTAGCTAACAGAGAGAAATTTGAACATGGAAAATAAAGTTATCTTGTGAAAACTAGTTTTTTTCCCTTCTAAGAATTTTTGTCAGATGTTAGTGTAGGAGATCGCGAACAAACAAATTCGGGTTTTAAGCTCTCTGTTCTAAGCATTTACTTCCACAAGGTGTCTTTTTGTACTAAATCGATAATGCTCTATAACTGTGTAATTCACTTTTTTCCTCGATCTCGTATCGTTTTATAGATAATAACGCTAACTGCACCGTTTTCCACCAGGTGGCGCTGTAAGTTGTTTCATCCAGTAGCGTATATTCACTTTGCCATACCTAGAAACCACTATTATGAAGATGCAGTTAGAGTTCCCGACTCAACCAAAGCCATCCGGAACTCCTGATGGGGCAGCACGAAGCGGCCACGCCCAACACGATAGCATTTGGCGGGAGCTGAATTTGCTGAGACGATGCGTCACCAAACTCCTCATATGCAAGGGCAATTACACAATGAAACTTTTACAGACCATTTAAGCAAAAATTAATACATTAACACAACAATCAGTCCGTCCAATTCGCCGAGCGAGAATCGAATAAAGATTTAACTATATTAACTGCGTAAGTCTTAAATCCAGGTAAATGCACAAGTTCATGAATTTCCTTTACTAACCAACTTTTGGGCAGTTTGTCTCGTTGTTGATCCCAAACTGGGCATTCCATTAGAACATGTTTAATTGTTTCGTCTTCTCCACATTGGCAATTACAATCCTTACGAAACATTCGATTTTGGAAAGCACCAAATATCCCATGTCCTGTTATAATCTGATTGTAATAAAAGTCGGCACTGAGTCGAATCATAATAAATTCTGGGTAAACTATGTCCATTTTCCATTTTTAGATTGTATCCATCTGCACTGCCAATTTTCTGTTAATTTTTTATTGTTAATATTTCTTATTTGTACTTTTGAATAGGTGAACTGTACGTCTATCATATCTCTATAGGCTGCTTTCTTAGCAAGCAAATCTGCTCGTTCATTCCCCATTTCCCCTTTGTGGGCCCTCACCCACATTAATTTAATGTCCTCTCTATCTTTCAGCCTTTTCTTTATTTGCCATATAAATTCCCTGTTGTCGCTTAGGGATTCTACTGTCATTAATGCTGATCTTGAATCAGACACGATTTTAACGTCATTGAGTTCGTGATCTAGAATATTGACAATAGCTTTATGTATGGCAAAAACTTCAGCTATGTAAACTGTGTTATGGTCGGCCAGCCTGTACTGCGATTTTGTTATTTCTTGTTTGTTCGCATAATGAACAAAGCAGCACCGACTCTATTCCCTATTTTTGAACCATCTGTAAAAATATGATCTTCAATCATATTTTGAAAGTATTCCCACTTTATTTTAATTTTTTCCCATGGTCTTTGATTAATTTCAAAATCAATGCTCCTTTGATTCTCAAGATAATTTGTTGTCTTAATTTTCTTAATTTCTCTAGTAGTTTCTATTTCTGTCATTAATTTTAAATTCAGTGTGGCTTTAAATCCAGATAGTATCTGCAATGCTTCATTAGAAACAGTTTTGTAGCTTTTTGTAATTGCTATGAGTAGAGGTCGCTGTTTCTGTAGTACTTTATTTCTAGTCTTTATTGAATTTCTAAACCATGTCTCACAACCGTATGAAATCATTTTTTCTATTACAGTTAAATATATTTCTTTCACTACATTGGGTTGCAACACCCACGTGGCCCTCGTAATCCTTCTTGTTTTTTCATTGATTCTAATTATTTTTTGTTGTAATGCATTCAAATGGTCCATGAATGTCAAGGTAGTATCAAATGTGAAACTAGCTACGTCAGGTTTTTTTACATATGCAATCCTTTTCCCATATATATATATATACCCGGAAAGTGTGTAATTTCTTTTCTATATTTGAACATAATGCATTTAGTCTTTGTGTCAATGAAAGTTAAGTTATAGTTTTTCGACCATTTTTCCAGATGAATAATTGCGTTCTTACTTCTTTCTTTGAATCTATACAATGCAGTGGCTCTCAGCAAGATGACCAAATCATCCGCATATGCCTGTATATATGCGTCTTGTTTAATATCTGTCATATTTAGTACTTCATTGACCACCAAGAGCCAAAGCACTGGGACAAGACTGGAGCCTTGTGGTACTCCTACATTGTAGTTCCAAGGTTCATCTCTAGATAATAAAATAGCACGTTCTGAGAGGAAAGCAATTAAAAGTCCAGGAATTTTATATAATAATTTATATCTTAATAGTAATCTTTTAATGTTGTTCCATTTTATGAAATTGAAAGCATTTTGGATATCAAAAGAAATCATACATACCACCTCCCGTTTCTCCTTGGCTTTAATGATAAATTCTGTAATCTTATTTAAAGCTGTAGTGGTACCTCTACCTCTACGGAAGCCATGCTGACGCTCACTCAACAAACAGTGTTCCTCAAAATATGTCACCAGTCTATTTGTGATAAGTTTGTCCAATATTTTTCTCCATATCGGCAGGAGGCATATGGGTCTGTAGGATTCAAACCGACTCAAGTCTTTCCCCTCCTTAGGAATCAATAATACGCTGGCTATCTTCCTTCTCCTTGGAAATACACTATGGTGTAAGCAGAAATTAAGGATAGATTTAAACCATTCTTTACCTGCGTCAAATATTTCCGTTATTATGTCAAGTGTCCAACCATCCCATCCTGGTGCTCCTTTTTTCTTCATTGTTACCAGACACGCTTCTATTTCATCCGAGCTAAAGTCCACCATTTCTTCATCTGTGACATACCTTTGAGTTATATTGTCTTCTCCATGCAAACATAGAAAATGTTTTTTTCAATAAATAATCTGTACTTTCCTCAAAAATTTGAATATAGCTTCCATTTTCTGTCTCTATTTGTGAAATCCTAACTTCAAGTTTTTTATCCTTTGTTATCTGTTTAACCAATCCCTGACAGTTCCTCTGTACTATTTTGTCGAGAAATTCTTTGAAGCAATCTATTTTTGCTTGTTTTATCATAAGCTTATATTCTGCTTGTTCTTTTTTTTAATATGATTTGACGTCTGGGTCTCTCATCTGGATATCTTTGCGCTTGAAAGCGTCTCCTAAGCGCACGTACACGACTTCTCTTGATCTCCAGCCTTTGATTCCACCATATTGTATCAGGTTTCCTTTTCTGTTTTTTGGGCATCTTATTCTTTTCACATATCCATCTGAATCCCTCGTCAAACTGTTCGAGCAAATCATCAATATTATGTATATTAATTTCGATTTCTCTAAAGTATTCTATTAAGGATTTTAAGTCTTTCCAAACGTCCATAAAGAAAATTTCCTCAATTTTCCAAACATTTTTTCTTGACTTATCAGTTTTATTGTTTATTAGAGAAATGGTGATAAGATTATGATCTCTTATACTCATCTCTTGATTTACTCTCTTATATCACGTATGAATAAAATATTATCGACGATTGTTTTTTCTAAAGCAGTGTGAGGAGAAAATATATTTTCAGCGATTTTGCATTTTCATGGTTTTAGAAAATATACCTTTTAATAGGTGCAAATGCCTATTAAGATGACGAAAAGGTCGATATCTTCTCTATGAACCTGATAGAACACTGTACACAGTGTCATAGTCATTGGGAGGATCATTAACAAAAGGAAGGTCTCTTGTTTCGACACACAAGTGGTTTGTAGCTTGTTCTATGAATCCACTACAGCCTGGAATCGATGATGGATTGGACCATTTACCGTAGAGCAACAGCAAGTCTAATATTGATGGACGAGTGATGATTTCTGAAAGTGGAAACATTGCATTAAGGTTACAGATCGTTATATATGCCATGCCGAAGTCACTCTTCTTATTAAAGTGTTTCATGCTCACAACTCCTATATTTCCTACAGTAAGTTCCTATACGTTTGTCTAATATACGTCAAGAATTTGTGTATTAAAGTCTGCATTGTCATACACAAATTCAGAAAATGATTTGTCACTGATCTCTAATGGAGAGCTCATAATTGATGAAACCTCAAAAACGAACAAATCCTGTATAGGAAGAACGAAATCCACGTGGCGACAAAACATCAATCAACTTCCTAGATCCATAATTTTTATAAAGAAATGCCGCCAATCCAACCTGTATTCCTGACATGAAAGACTTTGGTCTCGCAGCAGAGATGATACAATGTGCAATTGCAGTACACCTTTTTCTCCATTTTTCTAGATCCCCCTTTTTTTGTTTAAAATGATTGTCTCAGTCATGTTTTTTGGCTGTAACTAAATTTCTAACAAAAAAGTTTTGATGCGAAACCTCAGATTCGTAATCAGCACCCCGAAAAACATATAGGAGCACAAAATTACGACTCCACCAGAAATTGTTTTAAACCAACCTTTTTTAGCTCCTAATGAGTGGACTATTGTTCTATACGATTAAATTAGCTCTATGTGACTATGACCTATGATCTATGCTCTTTTAAACCTTTTTCTGTTAAATGAATTATTAATCTGTTGAAATCCAGTTAATATATCGCTCGCAATACCATGATGTATCCAATTGAGCGCGCATCGATCGCTCAATTGGATACATCACGGATATCACATGGTCACTCTTCAGACGTGAACAAGTGTACGATCAAGATATCCCATCGGTAAAAATAGACTTATGACATAAATTAGAGACTAGAAAATAATAAATAGAAAAAAAATGCTTTTACCAATTCATTAAAAAAGAAAATAATAATTTTTTCTCAAAAATCTAGAGATCAGAACAAAAATCGTTAAAGCGTGAGGCTCTGAAAACACTAGGAAAAAGTTATAAAACCAGAATGATTATCATAAGAAACGAAATGTTATTAAACATTCATCATATAAAATATATTATAAATGTGATTACAATTTTAATTTACTTACAGCTTTTTTACCTGCCTCTCACGCATTTCCGATTTTTGTTGTGACCTCCAGATTTTTGAGAAATTTTTTTTTTCTCTTTTTTAATGCATTGGTAAAAGCGTTTTTCCTAAAGATTTTAAATATGTATTAAAACTTACATTCGTCACATTAAATATTTTTAAAGATTCATTTTTTTTGTCTTCTATAGACCCTACAGTTTCTTCCCCTTGTGCTTCTATACATTGGAGGACCTCGGCAGCCTGGTAGTAAAGTCTCGACTTCGAAGCCGGAGAGTTCCAGGTTCGAAACCTGATTCTATCGAATAACTGCTGTGTAAGCGGGCCTGGTGCACGTCAAATCCGTCCGGGCCAAACTTCCTCCCGCTTGTATTTTTCGGAAGTTTGGAGAGGGGAGCACAGGCTCAGGCGCCGTCCTCGTCATCTGACCTAATGACAAGAAATCTGATCACTTATATCACCAAGGTATTTATCAAATGTCTGTTTCTCCACTATTTCCCTCCATCCTGGAAGATTGCACATGTGCTCATGTTTCCAAAGCCTGGACAGAACCATAAACTACCAAGAAATTATAGACCAATCAGCCTCCTGAGTAATCTAGGAAAGATCTATGAAAAAGTCATTCTAGCCAGAACTGAAATAACACTACTCTGATCTACAAATCATTCCTGATGAGCAATATGGCTTCCGCCCCAACCACGGCTGTGTAGAGCAACTTGGTCGTGTTACAAACTTAATCACTCATGGATTCAACAACAAACTTTATACTGGTGGAGTTTTCCTCGATGTGCTCTAGGCATTTGAGAGAATGTGACATAATGTCCTAGTTTGCAAACTGATTGCAAACAAATTACCTCATTATCTGATTGACATTATAATTCTTTTCCTGCGCAATAAAACAATTAAAGTTAAATTAAATAGTACCCTTTCTAAAACAGGCTATATTAAAGCAGGCACTCCACAAGGAAGTATTCTAAGGCCCCCTTTTCTATACTGTTTATACTACAGATTTTCCTATGCACAACCATATCATAAACTGCTTCTTTGCTGATGACACGGCAATCCTGTCCAGGGACAGCAGTACTAAACTTGTTATAAGAACTCTTCAACATGGACTTATTGAAATCGAAGAATGGTGTGCTTTATGGTGTGTTGCCATTAACACCGATAAAACTAGCTTTGTAATGTTCCGTAAAGGACATTCTAGGAAAAATCTACAATCTCTCACCTTTTTTGAAGAAGATCTTTCTTGGGGCATGGAGATTAAATACCTTGGTTTGATCTTAGGCCCCAAACTTACTTTCCGCAATCACATTAAATATAATACTGATAAATTCCTAAGGAAGGTTCGCGAGATCATACCTTTAATCGGTAGAAAATCACCACTTTTCCTCAAAAACAAAGTGCTTCTGTTTAAGCAGATTCTTCGTCCTATCCTTACTTATGCATCGGAAATCTGGGGTCTTGTTGTAAAAACTCACTCAAAAAAGTGCAAATTTGCAAAAATAAGATCTTCATGAATTATGACTAATGTTCATTGGTATATACGAAACGATGTTATACACAAAGACCTCGTGCTGTAATCAAAGAAAAATCATATCCAAGTTATTTCAAGGAAGTTCTTCCAGCAATCACCAGAATAATCCGATTTTAAAACAACTGAATTTCACTAATAGTAACGGAATATATCCATTCTCATACGCCACAACTAAATGCACCCTCGAGCTCAAGCCTCCATAATGCTTTTTGCTCCTCATTTGCCACCCACTACTCTCATTCAAATTCATTTCCGTTCATTTTTTAATGCTTCACATCTAGCTATTTTTTTTTTGTTTTTTGGTTTGTTTTGTGTTTGTACCTCTGAATCACCTCCAAAAGTACTCAGAGACATAAAGTTTTTTATCCTGCTTACACTCATTCTGATAAAAGTGCTCCTCACTAACACTCTAACAACATCTAATGTCAGGCTTGTAATCTGTTTAAATGTTGCAGTTTCAAGTATTACCGAATCTACCTTTTCGCTTTCATCAAAGAGGAGCATAACTCACCTAGCTTTTATTTAAATAATTGGTTCTAACAATGGTCTACGTCAAGATCGATGAAAAAAATGTTATATTATACCTTTGTGAGCGCATTATAGAAAAGAGATTATCAGTTACTTTTATTGTTCATTAATTTGATATAATGTATTAATAAAATAATTCTGGAATGCGTAATCGCTGCTAATCTTATGGTTAAAATTTCGCGGTAGGAGAACACCGTTATTCTTATTTTTAACTTCGAAGAACAACGAAGTTCATATATTAAATAATATAATTTTAAATTCTTTATTAATTATATTTTAAAAAAATTAAAGCGATTTGAGTTTACAGGAATTATAGGGTTATAGATTCAAATGCTATTTTTTAATATGAATTAATTTCTATTATCTTTCAAATTTCTATTAAGAATACTTTATAATTTCCTGATTATTTTTACGAACTTAAACGGATTTAAGTAGTGAAATTTCTTCAAACATACACAGTGCAATAAAAAAGTAATATTTTAAACTTGTTTTCACTGTCTCTATAATTTTTGCACTACACATCGAACAAAATGTTGTAACAATATTTTTAAAGAGCAAATTTTGCATTAAACAGCACTTATCATAGAAAGTAATGCTTGAAGTACTTCCTATGACAAACACAAAATGAAGGGAAATATTATTTATGAAAATATATGTTACAGCGAAATAGGAAAACATAATGTAACCCTTGAAAAACTGCATCCGTGAATGCTTAGAAATTTTAATTAATGTTTATAAATTAGCCCTATAGCTTCATTTTTACTGTCAATTCTTTCAACGTACTATTGAAATACATTTTAAGACAAAAGTTGATAAATATTTCAAGCGATTAAATTCTATTTTAAAGTCAAAAAGCAAAAGAGTTACACGTAACTGAACGAAGTACAATGA
>BGPR01051395.1:0-10840 GCA_013235015.1 Araneus ventricosus
TTCACTTTTATCTTTCAATATACGGCTTTTAGTATGGCTAACGTAAATAAAAAGATTATGGAATGTCTACTTATCGTTTGGATGCACATCAATCGAGAAGAACTCAGCACAGGGCGGACTTTGCCGAGGAGAACACAAAATAGGCTTCGTCATTCCATCCATCATGGCTGCCTCTCCCGGGGCCTTCATTCTGTCCACACCAATTCCATAAAATGTCACTGGGCGTCCGCTCACCACCTCTCTTGAAGCCCAGAACCAGAAGAGAAAAACGTTCACCTCCTTCGTTGAAGTTCAGCCCCCGAAAAAAAACTCAAACCCCGTCTGTCCTCCTCCTCCAACCAAAAAGCCCGCTTCCCTACGTCACAGGCAGTTACGTCACTTCCCTTTCGATTGTTCTCCAAAGTTCAGGACAGGACCAGATATTTCATCACCCCACAGTAAAATTTCGTCATCCACCGGTATTTTCTCTTCAGCGTGACTCAGCAGTTTTCACCGGGGACCATGCTTCGCGGAGAAACGAAGATTACACTTTCCGAAAACTACCGGAGCAGGGGAAATAAAAAAGAACGCATTTCATCTCCCTTGCTTTTCATCTTTTGACATAAACAAATTCTAGTTTCACACACACAGGAATTTTATACAATTAAATCACTATTTAAATAAAGCATAAAATGACAAAAATAGAATTATTTTTTAAAAAAAATCTTTTAAGCGATAAGATATTCAAAATGTTAGAAAAAAGAACAGACTTTGAGTGTTTTGATTAAATGCATTAAGAAGAAGGAAAAAATAATTGAAGTTAATAATTAAAAATTAAGTTGTTAATTTGATTTAAAAGTTGTTGGACAACACAACACTTTTTTGACAAAGGATTTTTCTGTGCATAGACATAATGTTGAAATAAACTCTAGCAACAGCATTTCAAACTCCTCTGAGCGGCCAGGTTGGCCACCCGTTTTGTTTCAATGAAATGCATTCGGTTCTTTTCAGTGGACTTTGGATCTTTTATTAAGACAATATGGAGGAAAGAAAGAACACAAAATTTCATTGAAACAGAAACAACACAGGAATTCAGATCGAAATTAATCATTCTTTTTCCCATTTTGTAGAGAAAAGTGAACTTCGACCTCTACCTGGGTCGGGCATTCAAGACTTCACTTGTATCTCTCAGGCACTGTTTCGGACTTTGACAAAGAAGCTGCTGATATGGGTTGCGACCATCAGCGAATGAAACTTTCAGCTCAACAGACTTTGGGACAGGAAAAATGGATGATATTATTTCCTTTTCTTCAACAATAACCTAGACCAGCGATGCGAAAACTTTTTTTATTTCCGACCCCCTCGCTTTGTGTAAAATTTTTGGCGACTCCCCCATAAGGGTCGCAACTACGGTTTTGGAAGAAAAGCCTTATATTTTTTTTATTATCAAATAAATTTCTTTAAATTTAGCGACCCACAAAAAATGTTTCTCTACCACTTTGGGGGTCGCGACCCACGGTTTGCGCACTACTGAGCTAGACAAAACAATTAGGGAATTATTTTTCTAATTAAAAAAAATTGAAAAACGATATCTCCGAAAAATCTGAAAGATCCAAGCAAACAAAAAATAGTATATATTTTTTTGAAAAAGTAATATATAAAGTAATTTTTTTAAGACAATTCTTAAAATTTGCTTTATCGGAAATAACGAATCAAGGCTTCTTTAAATACGTGTTTTGAACTTCCATAAATGAAAACTCCTTAAAGCGACCACACTTCTGAGCGGCATAGTTCACTGCATATAGTGAAATGTAAAATAAAAAAAAACTTAGTTCAGTTTATGGCATTTTTTGACAACAGGTGCTGAATTCTACCACAAAATGATTTGATTATTGAGTCACTTTTATAGTAAGAAATCTATACAGACTTCTTTTGCTTTATTGTAATAAAATGTTCTCAACAGCTGCTTGTGGAACTGGAAACTTCCACAGTTACGTAAATTGTAACTACAGCAAATAAAAACACGTCAGCCCTTGTTTATTAAAAAAATAACAGCGTATTTGGAATTCTGAAAATAACCTTGGCCTTGGATCCGCTAAAACCTTGAGAGATATTCTTTATAGCATAGAAGAGATCCTTTATAGGTCTTTATTCAACAGATAAGAGGAGAATGTCAGCATTTGCCGAAATAATATTAATATTTTTGAATTGTTCGAATATTGTACATATTGTATAATTTTAGGTGAAAATGGTTGTTTATTCACGATTGTACACACTTTTATTTAACTTGTCTTCTTTCATGTTTGTGAAAATGGAATTTTGTAACCGATTTTTCACTCGCTTCCTGATGTACTAGGGTTTTGGAATTTCGTAAAATTAGGTGTTTCTGGTGATATTAAAGTATTTTAATATTTTAAGAACTAGACTACCAATTAATCGATTAAATCAAATTAAATTTTGATTTCATACGCGGGGCGCCATCTGGTAGTGAATTTGATAAAAAAAAAAAATTGGTTACTAGATTCTATAATACTTGTCATGATAAATTTTAAATTATATTAAAGACTGAAAAAAGTAAAATGTAATTTAAAAAAAATTTATTAGTGTACTACTAATAACTAAAAATAATTTTTAATCAAAAATATGCGGGTCAGAACAAAATCATAAAATCGTAAGGAGCTGAAAATAACATTACGAAGAATGATGAAAAAGTATCGGGACTACTGTTCAGCAACGGATTCCGAGACTACCATGTTTGGACGATTTTACACCGGAAAGGGGTGTGAGGCAATGAGTCATATGAGCGCATTTCCGGAGTTCTTTGTTAGATCACGCTCAGTAAAATGTAAACATCACCCTTCCATTCTTCACTTTCCCCCTGTTTTGATGAAAATAACACCGCCCGGCGCATGCGCAAAAGCGCGGAGGGTTTCCGAATCCGTTGCTACACAATAGTGTTTACATTCAAACCTAAAACACATAGAGGAAGACACTTGGCCTTGAACACTCACGGTTAGGCACAAACATACGTCTTATATCCAAATCTTCAAATAGAATGCATTGAACGGAACCATAGTTAATGCTGCACTCTTCAGACAACTCACAAATAGTGATTCGATGATTTTTACACACAGCTGAAACCACATGTTTTGACATTTGACCATGTTTTGAAAGTCATCACTTTCGATATTTTCTGAGTCATGTTAGAAACATTTGAACGACTCATAAATTCTTGTGCGGCTCATACAATCTTTTTCATAAACTTCCTTCAAGTTTGCATAAATCTCATTACAGGTTCGCCAGGCTTTTGGCAAAATTTGATACAGAATCTCTTCTCAACTCTCTGCCATAGAAAAAAAATCGACGACTGCACAACACATACATTTTTCAAAGCGCTACTGTACAGAAGTGGTGGATGCTACGACCATGTAACTTTCTGCGTATGCGTGGGACGTCTGGTCAATATCTGCCAAGCGTCATCATTCTGCGTGTGGCGCCAGTCCCGATACTTTTTGATGACACCTCGCATAAGGAAATCAAACCACAGTGAACATTATAAAAAGAAATTCTTTAAAGTTCATTCAAACTTAAAACTGTCATAAAGTTTCATAATTAATTAAAACTGTCATAAAGTGTTGTTCAGAGTATAACATGATTGTTTCGTCCCTAGTTGTCATCAGTATTTTAGAAATTGTAAATGGTCCCTGGTCTTGGCTTTAAAAAATGGCATAAATGCACTAAGGTTTTGTCGTCTGCTCCTTTGGCATTTACACCTCCTTTGGAACAATCTCGAGTACAAAGATGAGAAGTTGCCTTATAAGTAGGTAGGTTCTAGGTTCTCCTGGAGGCACAATAAGGTTGGTGAGGTCTCATCGCCGACGGTGGACGCACCCCCTTGGGAGGGTTCGGCGATTGAGACGCTCATCATGGGGCTAATTTTGCGTGGTTCTTAGTTCCTGCTTTTTTTTATCTGCGGTAGTCCTGCCTGCATGCCCAGGCTGATGGTGGGTTTTCCTTTTGTGGCATTCAATTAAACAATGCAGTGGCGTAGAGACAGTAAATAGCGCCAGGGCCATAATATGATTTTATCGCCCTTTTCTTGTCATCATCAGTGGCTGAGCTTGTGTAAACTGCTCCCGGGGCATAGTATTTTTTGCCACCTCATCGTATTTGACTTTAAAAAGTGACGTAAACGTATTAACGTTTTGCCACCATGGCTAGTGGCGAGAGTAAGTAAAATAATATAATTTTTTTTATCCGAGTCGTCATCAGTAGTTTAACAAGCAAAAATGGCGGCAGGGTATAGTATTATTTTTACGTTCTTCACAGGGGGGGAGGGGACCGGGGAGGCCAGGGACCCCCCCCGTAGGGGATGCTGTGCCCCCCTAATAAAAACAATGTATCCCGCCGGGGAAAATTTTTGTACGGGGTATTCAACTGTAGTTGATAAATAATAATCAGACCAATTTCCTTACACTTGTCCCCCCGTACAGCAGGTCGTGCCCCCCTGTCGGGCAAATCGGACCCCCCCGTCGGGCAAACTCTAGCGCCATTCCTGGTTTCTCATCATATTGTCACGTAGAAATAATCAGGATGATTTATTTCTATAAAAAGTTTTTATTTTAGTAAACTCAACTAAAGAAATATATACACAAGACTAGAGCAAAATCCCAAAGACTCAATAATAAACAAATAATATGAACTTTCAAAATAAACAGCGGAATTCCGGGAAGACTTTCATGCCATCCGATCAGTTTGCTTCTTTTAGATTGGAGCTGATTACTTGCCTGTTTACTTCTTGCTCATGACACTGCTCCCTCTTTCGAAGAGACAAACAACGACTTCAGCTACGAACAAGTCGGCGCACCTTGCGCTAAGTCGCTTTCCTGGGACAGAGATTTTGATGAGAGAGAGGGTTCTTGATCAGATGCATGAAGTTTCTTTCTCTCAAACGGTTCTTTCAGCTGTAGATCCGGGTCATGGTAAGGTTTCATTCTCAATACCTGGACTATATTCTTAAGTCTTCATTTTCTACGAGTTTCATCGTAAGGTTGTGCTTCATATGTAACTTCCGAAAGTTTTCGTACCACTATATAGGGGCCAAAGTATCTCTTTAACAGTTTTTCAGAATGGCCCACTCTGAGAACTGGTGTGAAGACCCATACGAGATCACCCTCCCTATAGTGCACCTCACGATGTCTTCCGTCATAGCGACTTTTATATTTAGCCTGAGACTCTAAAATGTGTACCTTCGCAAGTTGTCTGGCCTCTTCGGCATTCGTTATTAACTGGACCAGACCACATAATAGTGAGTTTCCATATCAGGGTCGTAAAGGGCTGTCCACAAATGATGGCAATCTTAGGGGGGGAGAGGGTTCGAGAAATTGAGACAGTTTCTGACAAGGGAGGAGGGGGTAACAAGAAGTGTGACACCACACATTTTGGTTCAAATAAAAACATTTAAAATCAGCAGATAACATTTTGAAGTTATTTTGAAATTACCGGAATTTGAAGGTATTTTTTTAATCGGGGCTAAAACAACTTTCATGTGATTTTTTTTCACTTATATTTCTTTTTTTCCGAAAAAGGCATTAAGGTTAGGTTCTGAGAATATGGTAGCAGCAGAAATTCTTCACCATTAGAAGAAAACCTCCCCCTGCTCACAAATGTCATTAAAACACATAGTTAAAGTTTAAAAATAAAATTTGAAATATGATCTATAACGTAGTGCTTTGTTTCTGAATAGCAAGTATATGTTTATGTAATATAGCGAGACATGTGACAACGGGGAGAGGGGGGTCAAAAATATCAAAAAAAAGTGTGACGTCATTTATGGACAGCCCCTAAGGTAATATAGCATCCGACGGGGTGTCGACCTCTCTTCTATGAATAAGAATAAAAAAAGGGCTGAATCCAGTTGTTTCCTGCTTTGCAGAGTTGTAGGCACACGTAACGAAAGGTAGAATACTGTTACAAAAATCTTTCTGTGGGTGTATGGTGTAAACAGTCCAACAGCAGGATAATGGAGAATGAAGGTTTATTCACAAATGTCCAGGAAAACACGTAGCACAGGTAACAGGAAACGGTAGATCTTGCGCAGATTAGCAACGTAAACAGACAACAATTCACAGGTAATAACAGTTCAGCACTCTGAGATTTAGCAACACACACAGTCAGCAAATCACTAATAACGGCAATAACAGCACTTTCAATAGCGCTCAGCTCACCAGCTTTCTAGCTCGCACTGCCGACGAAACTCTAAAGTCGTTCCAGTGGATCAATACTACTCCCTCTGATTCAAACGCGGTCCTTATATACTCTCTCCGACAGGCCGTGACGTCATATGGAGTTTTCTCGTATATTCAAGCGTATTCACTTGCCTAATAGAGATATCGAGAAAAGGGTCTCATTTTCTGGAATCATCTATTTGTCGCCAAGTCGCCAAATTTGTTGCCAAGTTCGTCACCAATGTCAGGGGTCCCAGAATGGCCGATGCCCGTCACTCCATACTTACCCCTGTAAAACTCGCTCCCGAACTATAAGACTAGCGAGGCAGGAAAGCGACATTACATCTTTGCAACAATACGATCCCAGTTCCGTTGTTCTACGTCCATGAATAGCATGTCGGCAAGTGTTTGCATTAAAAATGGCATATTCACAGTAGGTTTTGACTCCATGGCGCCCCTTAAAACTGGCGCCTGGGGCATCTATACCCCTCCCCCTTGGCCCCCGGTCGCTACGCAACTGGTAAAATGATACTGAAATTTACATTTTTTTTTATTACAATGTGGTGATTATGGCTTTTATCATATGTATTCTACGTATAATAAATACTAGGCAGGAGAGTTATTTAGAAGTTATTTTTTTATCATTACTTTTGCTTAGAATTGTAACGATTTTTGAGTTTCAGATAATTACTTTTAAGTAAAGAACGAGACAATTCGGGCCATTTTAAAAAATCGGGACAAATACAGAATTTTTTTTTCAATCTAGGACAACGAAACGAAATTCGGAACGGTTTCAGTTAATTCGGAATTTCCTGTCGCTTTATTGAATCCTTTTATTTAATTTGGCGTATTTCAGGTTTCTAAGGATGGCATATTGTAATCTATTTTTCAATCACTTCCTGATCTGCTATAGTTTTCAAATTTTGTACACTTGTGTGTTCTGGATGGCGAAACAATATTTTAATATTTTCAGAACTTCATTATCGGTTAATCATTAATTAAATTATCTGTTGATTCCGTACCACTGGCGCCACCTGGTAGTAAGTTTGAGAAAAATTATCTCGGAATTAAAATTTAGAAAATAATTAAATAAAAAAAATGATGTTTAGTTCACTAATAAATGCGTATATTTAAGAAAATTACTTTAAATTCAATTTATTTTTATCACCCCCTGTTGGGGATGCTGTGCCCCTCCGTCGGGGTGAGTCTTTGTATCCCGTTCACGCAACGGGTTATTCAACTATTAGATAAGTCAGTGGCGAATCCAGGGGAGGGGCTATCGGGCTGCAGCCCCCCCCCAGAGCTAAACCAAAATTCTTGATTTTATTTAAAATCACTACAACTATTTGTTCTTAATTTTTATTTTTAAAAAATAATAAAATAGTGACAAATTGCTTTCTGGCTTAACAGGATCGAAAATTTTCCTACTTTTCTAGTCATTCCACTTGTACATGTAGCGTTCACGCGGTCGAAAACATTTTTTGATAATTATTTCATTGTATATTTTATTAAATTATCGAAAGTATTGTAGTGTTCTTTATGATTCTTATTCTCAGATGTGGAAAGTCTGTAAAGTTAAAGAGTTTTGGTTTACATAAGGCATGACGTTTGACATTCGTCATTACGATACAAGATTTTTATGACCTCAGCCTTCCCCCAGACCCGAATCCTGGATTCGCCACTGATTTTATAGCAACATATGTTACGGTCAATGTGATTAATTGGTCATTATTAATAATAACCGGATTTTTAAGAGGTTATTATTAATAATAATTGATTAATTGCATTGACATTGCATATATATGAGTCAAATTGAACATTACTTTTCCAGTCGTGCCAAACTTATTAATGAGATTTTTTTTTTTACCTCAATGTGTTACACAAGTTACAAAGTACAGACTTTATTTATATGGAAAAAATTTCAGTTTTTTCGAAGTTCTTATAAATAACTAGAAAATCACCCGTCATGGTTTGACGGATGCAAATTGCCTCTTCATTCGAGAGCTTTCCCTTCAAATTTGACGTGTTTAAATAGATATAAATGCGAGAGAAATGTTTAACATTGATTGAAAACAAATAAAATAAACATATGTTTTATGACAGGAAATATTTTTTTATTTACATATTATTTAAATATTTCTTTATTCAAAAAACCTCTTGCTAAACAACATTCCGTGTGAAATATTTTTCATTGTTTAATAATTTTCCTTGTGCTTCAGATGTCTTCGTGTAAATTTTAACGTTATTGGGAATCCTAGACCTTGAAAGTGCAACATAAGTTGTCCATGTGAAAAGACAGGCTCATCGAAGTAAATTCGAATAATGATCGAAAGTTTGCCCCTGCGATTTGTTGATAGTCATCGTGCAAGTTGGAATTAACGGGTACTGGCGACGGTTGAGAACGAATGGTAGATTCACGTCACTGGTGGCTAATTTAATTCTTGGCAAGAAAACAACATCGCCACGATTGCATTCAAATACAATTTGGCCTCCAAACTATATCACGCGCATGACATACCACTGACGTAATTTACTATTTTCTACTTAAAAACGGAAATTAATTTGAAATGTAGGATTAATATAATTTAAAATTTCTCGGGAACTAGTGATCATAGCGAGATAAATTTTATATCAATCGATAGAAAATGTTATTTCACTATTTTAGAGCTATTAAATTTGAAATTAGAACGACAATTATTCTTCTAAATTAAAAATTACTGAAATTTAGGTTCTGTAACAATGAAATATGCTGTTTAACGTCTCGCAGTGCTATGGCGCGAGTTTTATTGTTCGTGATGTCAGAGCGTTACCGGAGGATCTGGGCTATTATATTAGTAATGCTATTAGATGTGAAAGAGAAGACAGGGGGGAATCAAATGTGTTAACTGGTCTCTCCCTTTCTTTTTTTCTTGCAATACCAACTGCGAAAAGTGAAATCGAATCTTATCTTAAGTGTCACCAGAAGATATAAATTTTCCTCTGTAATTGCTTTACTTTGTTATTTACTTGCGGGAAAAAGTGCTGCTCTTAAAATGTTTATAAAAAAACAATCTGTTATCTCAAATATTGCTTAACATGTTTCTCGAATACCAATTTTGTTTCGAAAAGAGGCGCAATAATTTATCTTTAAACCTTCGCATGCAATGAAATGTCTGACTCGTGCATAGAATTACATAATTTTTGGTATTTAAATCTGTAGCTAAATCAAAGTAACAATTAATTTAAATGTAAAAAAATCACTTGGACATGCTTAAGTATCTAAAGTATCTTTCACATTCTTACATGGATTGAAATCAGAAGTGGCCCTAAGTAACTTTACCAACAAGGCAAGGCAAAAATATGGCGCCCCTCCCCACAACCAAAGTATTTGTTTAATTCTATAATGTCTGTATTCTAAATGTCAAACAAACTTTTACTTAGAAATATGCATATTTTACATGCAAATATGACTTAATTATATTATGGTGAGAATTTTCAAATTTCAAATATATTTATGATTATATAGTGGTCTTACAATATAGTGGTCTAATATATTCAACACAATTTAAAAACATATGACCTTATTTTTGAAGTCTATTAAAATATTTTTTTCACACTCACGCTTTGCCGCCACGGGCAGTTGCTCGGGCCTCGTGTCGCCTCTGATTGAAATAATAATAAGTGTTTGAATCAGAATTATCATTTAATTAAGATGTTATATAAATTCGTACGCTACAAATAATGGAATCAAATTTGTATAGTCAAAATAGAGCTGAATTTGTTTATCTCATATGGCAACAGGGTAAGCTAGGTTGATAAGATGTTAAATATGATAAGCATAAAGTTGAGAATTTTCTAAAATGAAATTGATCTGATAGCTAAAAGAAAAAAAATAAAAACATTTTAATTTGAGTTTTTGAATAGATAATCAAAATACTAAAGTATATTTTTAACAATCCAGTTGCGTTTCGACAACTAACCGATATAGTTAAACCGGAAAACACAAAACTGAAATGAGGACAACTTCCGTGAAGCTTCTATGTAACACTTTTAACCAGTTGGCTGACGAAGATAGAGTGGACTAGTATCATACATGCTTTTCCATCGGCTAAAATAAAAAAAAGAAATTTTAAATATCCCCTTAACCTGACTCATATTCTACATCAGAGGTTCCCAACCTGTGGTACGCGTACTCCTAGGGGTACGCGAAGGACCTTTTGGGGGTACACGAAATCAAAGTTGTTAATGGCGGAAAAAAGAAAACATAGGGAATTAAAAAAGTTAGAGAATTTTGTTTCTCCAAGCGAATACTTGATATTCAATAACTATATCACTCGAATACTTAATTATTATGAAGTCTAATTTTAATACTACTTTCATTTGCTTTGGCGTCGAGCTAATACTATTGAAAAAAATGGAATAAAATGTCAAATCAAAAATAAGTTCTGCAAATGTTATTAGTTCGAGTTATTTCACTTTTCAGCTAACTTAAGCTAACTTTAACGTTATTGCTAAAAACTTCTTTGCATAGATGAGTGGTTGGGGGGAGGGAGGATATGATAGTAGGGGATACGCGAAAACATAAAGAATAATCAAGGGGTACGCGAGAGAAAAAAGGTTGGGAACCCCTGGTATAGACGAATGGTTATGTGTGT